>ML403031.1:14122-68030 GCA_005239525.1 Nicotiana knightiana
TCCCCCAAGTGTTTGAGCTTTGAAGAATGAGATCTCGAGCACTTGATTATTCCTTCCTTGTGGTCCTTTTCCTGAAAAGGAAAAACATTCCGGACTCAAAGGTATATAGTTTTTTAGATGATGACTGCTTAACCTTTTTTAAAATGTCTATCATAAAGTGTAACCCTAGACTGGGAATTGTGTTATTTCCTCGTGTCTTTGCAGGTCTAATATCATCATATGGTGATGGGTTAGCTTTATGCCTATCATCTAAAAAAGTTAGTAAAATTTTTAAATGTTCAAAATAAAATCGAACGTGTATACCTGACAGTAGGTATTCTTTTCTTTTTAGAAGTAATACTTCTTCAGATGGATGGCGTTCCAACTTGTTGGTAGAACTCTACCATCCATAGCTTCCAACTCATAGGCGCCTTTCCCAGCTATGCCTCGGATTTTGTAAGGTCCTTCCCAGTTTGGATTTAGCTTTCCTGCACCTGCTTCTTTTGTTGATTGAAAGACTTTTTTGAGGACGAAGTCCCCAATCTTAAAGTACCTGAGATGAGCTTTACGGTTGTAATAACGCTCTATGATTTGTTTTTGAGCTGCCATCCGTATTAATGTTTCTTCTCTCCGCGGTTCGAGCAGGTCCAGGTTGGTCCTTAATTCATCGTCGTTTTCACCTTCCATTGTTGTTGAGAACCTTATGCTTGGTTCGCCAATCTCCACTGATATTAAGGCTTCTGAGCCATAAACAAGTGCGAACGGAGTTTCTCCCGTGACTATTTTGAAGTTGTTCTGTATGCCCATAGTACCGCTAGTAACTCATCAGGCCAGTTTCCTTTGGCTTTATCAAACCGCTTTTTTAGATTGTTAATGATAACCTTATTCGTTGACTCAGCTTGAACATTAGCCACGGGGTGGTACGGCGTTGAGGTGATTCGCTTGATTTGCTAACTTTCGAAGAATTATGTGATTTGCGAGCCTATGAATTAAGGGCCACTATCACACACGATCTCCTTCGGTATTCCAAAGCGACATATTACATTTCTCCATAAGAAGCTTTTAACTTCCTTTTCTCGCACTTGTTTTAATGCTTCTGCCTCTACCCATTTTGTAAAATAGTCGGTTAGTACGAGTAAAAACCGTACCTGTCCTTTAGCTGTGGGAAGAGGTCCTACTATGTCCATACCCCATTTCATGAAAGGCCATGNAGTCCATGGGGATATTATTGGATGTAATAATTCCGCTGGTCGATGCACATTATTGGCAAACCTTTGGCACTTGTCACATTTGGGTACGAAATTTTCGACTTCCTCTTCCATCTTAGGCCAATAGTATCCGACTCTGATTAGTGTTTTCACTAAGGATCTCGCCCCTGAGTGATTTCCACAGTGTCCTTCGTGGACTTCTTTCATCTCAAATTCGTTTGGTTAGGTCCAAGGCATTTAGCTAGGGGTCCTCCGAACATCTTGCAATAAAGTAAGTTGTGAATAAGGCAGTACCATGTAGCTTTGCGGCGTAGCGCTTGAGCCGCTTTCCTGTCTTCAGGTACGGTTCCATTCTGCAAAAAATTAAGAATTTTGTTTCTCCAGTCCCAGGTTAGGTTGTTGAAAGTTACCTCATTCCTGTCCTGGTCTATTATTGANTATTTTCGTCTCTAGGTATTTTCACTCCTTCCATGTTTTGAATTGTCTCACGAGCTCTCGTGCTTTTTCAAGATACTGTTATATTCTGGTCTCTCGAGCGATGTAACTCTCCTGTATCTGATTTACTACCAGTTGGGAGTCGTTGTTGATCACAATTTGCTCGATTGAGAGCTCCCGTGCAAGTTCAAGCCCTGCAATAACAGCTTCGTACTCTGCTTCATTGTTAGTGATAGGATAACACTTTATATCTTGCCGTGTCTTTTCACCCGTGGGTGATATCAAGACTATGCCTAAGTCGGCGCCTTTTATATTTGAAGAACCGTCGGTGAACAAGGTTCATAGGCATGGATTAACACCGTTAAAGAGTTGTAACTCTTTTTCTACTTCAAATATAATGCTATTACTAAATTCAGCAACAAAATCAGCTAGTATTTGAGACTTAATTGCAGTTCTAGGCTGATAGATTATCTCATGCTCACTTAATTCTATGGCCCACTTGGATAATATTCCTGAAAATTCTTGTTTATGCAGAATATTTCTTAAAGGATATGAGGTCACAACAGTGATTGGGTGTCATTGAAAATAGGGTCGTAATTTTCAAGACGCCATTATTAAAGCTAAGGCTAACTTTTCCAGATGTGGATATCTAGTATCAGCATCTAGCAAAGTTTTACTTACATAATAGATTGGTGATTGTTTACCTTTTTCTTCTCTTACCAATACTGCACTTACAGCAATTTCTGTGACAGCCAGGTAGATGTACAATCTTTCCCCTTCTTTTGGATTTGAAAGCAGTGGTGGTTGCGATAGATAAATCTTCAGGTTCTTGAGGGATTGCTGACACTCTTCAGTCCATTCAAACTGATTCTTCTTTTTGAGAACTGAGAAGAATTTAAAACTTTTTTCAGAAGATCTAGAAATAAACCTACCCAAAGCTGTTATTCTCTCTGTCAGTCTTTGAACTTCCTTTTTATTTGTTAAGACATCAGGTATTTCCTCTATGGCTTTAATTTGAGCGGGATTTACCTCTATTCCTCTGTTTGATACAAGGAAACCCAAAAATTTGCCTGATTGCACTCCAAAAGCGCATTTCTCTGGATTTAACTTCATATTATACCTGCGTAAAATATCAAAAGCGGTAGAGAGGTGCTGGAAATGGTCTTGTGCTTGTGTTGATTTTACCAACATGTCATCAGTGTAAACCTCCATCGTTTTTCCCAGATGTTCTTGGAACATCTTGGTCACTAACCTTTTATAGGTGGCTCCAGCATTTTTTAGGCCAAAAGGCATGACTTTATAACAATAAGTCCCCTTATTCGTGATAAATGAGGTTGTTTCCTCGTCTAGAGGATCCATTTTAATTTGATTATAACCAGAATATGCATCTAGAAAGCTTAATAGTTCATGACATGTGGTGGCATCAATCATTTGATCTATATGAGGCAATGAGAATGAATCTTTGGGGCATGATTTGTTTAAGTCAGTATAATCTACGCATACTCTCCATTTTCCATTCTTTTTAGGTACAACCACGGTGTTTGCTAACCAGTTAGGGTACGTTACCTCTCGTATCGAACCAATCTTTAAGAGTTTCTGCACCTCTTCGTCAATCACTTGGTTCTTGAATGGTCCTTGCTTTCTTTTCTTCTGCTTAACAGGTACGAATGATAGATCTTCATTTAGTTTATGAGTCATCACTTCTGGTGGAACGCCTGTCATATCTGAGTGGGACCATGCAAAGCAGTCTGCGTTAGCCTTTAAATAACCAATTAACTTACCTCTTCGAGCGGAGTTTAGCCTCGTGCCTATATACACTTTCTGCTCAGACTTTTGTTCAGATAATGGAACATTTTTTAGCTCTTCCGTAGTTGTTTTGATGTTATCATCTTCCTCCTGTTCACGAATGGCGTCCAGTCTGGAATCTGTTTCTGTGTGGTATAGTATACCTTCCGTGGTAACTTGATTTTCCTTCTCGTATGCATTTTCTTTCGTACGTGTTTCAGCAATAATACCTTCGGTACCTATTTTAGCAGTAATTTCTTCCATGCCTGTTTGGGCGGTGATACCTGCTTGGGAGACTTCCTTATCTCGTAATTCTTCCACCTCTATTTTCTTGTTGTAGTGTACCACATAATTTATATCTTTTGCGGTCTGTTGATCTCCTTTGATTTTTTGAATCCCCCATTCAGAGGGAAATTTAATTACTTGATGCAACGTGGAGGGTATAGCTTTCATGTCGTGGATCCATGGTCTTCCAATGATCACGTTATAAGCCATGTGAGTATTGATGACTTGGAACCTAGCTCTTTTGATCACCCCCTCAGCATAAGTGATGAGCTTAATTTCTCCTTTTGTTATAACTGTAGAGTTATCAAACCCTGATATGGCTAGTGCTTTTGGGATTACTTGATCCCCCAGCAACATTTCTTCCATGACTCTTAGCAAAATGATATTGATTGAACTTCCTGGATCAATCAACACTCTTTTCACGTTAGTGTCATGAATAAGTAAAGATATTACCAGAGCATCGTTATGTGGAAGCATTAATCCGCTACTATCTGCATCATCGAAGGTTATATTGTCTTCTTCACGAGCACGTTTCCCGTGTGTAATTGTGAACTTTGTGGTTGATTTGAAAATCACTCTGTTTACTTCTTCACCCCCCGTGTATTACGTTAACGGTTCGTTTTGGAGAATGAGGCTTTGGGGGCTCCTGCATGTTCCTCATGTATGCATGTTTACCTTTATCACTAAACAATTCTGTTAAATATCCCTGTTTTAACAAATTTTCTACTTCACCTTGTAAAAATCTTCAATCCGCAGTTTTGTGCCCATGATCGTTGTGAAATTCACACCAGTGATCTTGGTTTCTTCTACTTGGATTTGAGTGCATCTCTTTGAGCCACTTAACCTTGTCTCCCATGTTCTTCAATATTGAGACAAGTTCAGTAGTACTTACATTAAAGGTATGATCCCCAATTTGAGTACTACCTCTAGGTCGTTCATCTCGATCTTTTCTAGATCTAGACGAGGATGAGACTACATCTCTTCCTTGTGGTCTATAGTCTGACCTAGTGTTTTCGAACCTAGAGCGGATATCGCGTCTCGAGGGTCCTAAGTACGGATCGTACCTGTTTTTACCTGATCTTATATTTGATTCAGGATGTCTGGATCTGGAATGATCTTCATCTCTCGGACGAGCAATGATATCTTCTTTTATTCTGAGTTTAGTATTGTACCTGTTATATACATCGTTCCATGTTGTGGCGGGGAATTCTCTTAGATTCTCCTTAAATCGCCTGGTGGCTTCTGAGCTTTTATCATTCAAGTTGCTTGCAAAGGCCATGGCTGCCCAATTATCAGGCATCCTGGGCAATTACATTCTTTCTCGTTGAAACCTGTCTACAAACTCACAGAGTAGTTCCGTGTCTCCTTGTTTTATTTTGAATATGTCTTCCATTATTTTCTCAACTTTTTGTGCACCAGAGTGTGCTTTTGTAAATAAATCTGCAAGCTTAGCAAAAGAGTCAATAGAATTTTCAGGGAGAAGAGAATACCAGGTTAGAGCCCCTTTGGTAAGTGTTTCCCCAAATTTTTTGACAAGGACTGATTCAATCTCTTGTTTCGTTAAGTCGTTGCCTTTTATCCCAGTAGTGAAAGCAGTCACATGGTCGCGTGGGTCAGTTGTTCCATCATATTTGGGAACGTCAGGCGTTTTAAACTTCTTGGGTATAGACAAGGGTGCCGCACTTGGCTTCCAAGGTTGTTGAGAAATATCGATGCCTTTGATGACAGGTGGTACACCAGGAATTTGTTCGATGCGATCGTTCTGCTCCTTCATCTGTTTCTGCATGGTTAGTAGTAAATTTTGTAATTCTGAGTTATTAGATATACCTGGTCTCGTTTCGAGAGATTCATTAGGAGTATCTCCTCTTCCTGAGTTTGCCAACCCAGATTGAGGATTTTCCATGGTTGATGGTTTTATTGGGAGGTGGCATCGGCGGTGTAGGCAACGTTGCCGGTAATCCTCTCGCAAATTCTTGCAAAGCTTGGCTCACATACTCTGCAATCATTTGCTTTACACGATCTTGTTCCACAGTTTGATCATTATTACCATTGTTTTTATTGGATCTTTTTGGGGATTATTCCCTCGAACCACATTGGGTTCCTGAAGGTGATGGAACTGGGGTTCCACTTCTTTTCCGGTTGTTGTCGTTGGGATTTGACATAATTCAAAGGATATCACTTGGAAAGTAAACAAAGATTATCAGTTTCCCAGCAACGGAACCAATTTGTTTAACCAAAGAATTAGACCCTTTGACTAAAGCTTATTTTTAATATGAATACGGGTTACTGATAATCAAGATAATGGGAAAAATGAATAATAAATAATATTGCAGAAATAAAAAATCGATGTTGATTGTATTCGAGAATCAGATGCCTTTACAAGTTGTATTCTCCTTCCTTATATAGGAGATTCTTATGACATACGGTTCTTGCTATGGTTACTCATTAATGACTAATTATAATATTAATGAGGCGTTACAAAGGATAACGGTAATTGGGGTTCAGTTACATAACGTTCGAGTAATCAATTGTGGGTCCCTGAATCTGCTCGTAGCTTTGTCTAGATTCATTCTGACCGTGCCTCTCTCCCATTTTGATCAAGTTGAGTTTTCCGTGGCTAATAAGTTCGTGAGTTTACTGAATCGTGCCTCTTTGTACCGTATCTCTTCAAAGAGTCACGTCCAGCTGTCGCATTTTCCTGTGTCTACGTGACTAGCTGAGTTGTCAAAAGCTGGCTTACGTGTGAAACTCTTTTTTTACCAATACACCTATGTGTTTCTATTTCCTTGAGTTGTGTTAGTTTTACGGTATTTTATTTTGAACTTTAAGGATTTGGTAATTCTGAACGTCACTGGCTTATTTCCTGAAGTTGTAGCTATTATTTCAGTTGACTGCCTTATTTCGTTATGTATTTCCTTTTGTCTTTATTATATACTGCGTACAGGTTGTAGTGTGAGTGACCCGCCTCAGCCTCGTCACTACTTCGTCGAGGTTAGGCTCGGCACTTATAGAGTACATGGGGTCGATTTTACTCATACTACACTCTGCACTTCTTGTGCAGATTTTGGCATTGGTCCCAGCTGATTGAGAGGCGTAGCAGCTCAGATTTCTTCGTTGAAGACTCCAGGTAGATCTGCTGGCGTCCGCATACCTTGATGTTCCCTTCTATTTTCCCTTATTTTTACTGTTTCTTTTCGTCCGAAACAGTTGTATTTCTTTCAGACTCTGTTTGTAGAAAATTCTAGAAGCTCGTGAATTGTGGCTCCAGATCCGGATTGTAGTAAATATTATGAGCATTTATATTATTCCGCACTCAGTTTTATTTCATTTTGGCTTAATTGGCTTTATTTACTGAATTGGATAAAAATTTGCTTAACTGTTCTCTAACATTGGCTTGCCTAACAAGTGAAATGTTAGGCGCCATCACGGTCCCGAGGGTGAGAATTTCGGGTCGTGACACTAAGATGGAATGTGTAAATAATATTCACAAAAATTGTGGCTCTGGGTTTATCAAAACGCAACACTTTCGACCCAAAGCATAAAATTATGAGTAAAAATTTATTAAAATCACAATAAAAAGAATATCTAAACCTATAATTTTAATGAGTTCAATGCTAAAAATTTTAAAGGTTGAACTCATATAGTTTAAATCCTGAATTTGCTCCTACTTGTAGGTATACATATAATCTACCGTAATTATTGTTTCAGGTCAGATGTAGAGCCACAAAAGCTCAAGGATGGTTAATGGACATCATTCGTCGGAGATCTATAATGTATGTATAAAAATTATATAATGTATAATATTTAGATATTATTTTGATACATATATCTATAATATATTAAAAGCACGAAGGTCCTTAGCTAAATGACGTTCGCCTTTTTACCCTTTAAAAATAAAGTTCATATTGGATACAATTGTAACTTAATTATTTTTCCTACTATTTAGGAGGCTAAAATCAACAAAAATTTCATTGTTAAAACTTTCCTTATTTAAATCCTACTTTCTATATTAAATTAATTAATAGACCATACAACTTTTATGTCTAATATATAAAGATCACGTATATAGGACTTTAAATAAGTAATATAACTTTTCCATGTTTAGTTCCTGTAGAAGTTGTGATACACCCGATATTCACCTACTTCATCTAGACCATTCACAAGAAGCCAAGCAAAGGAGTTGCAAGATCTTAGATTGTTGATTAGGAAGCTTGAAGCATCCGATGGAGTTTTGGAGAAGTCTCGTACACATTACAATGTGTTCCAATGGTTTGAAGACCAAGAATTGAGGCAAGAGGATGAACTTGGAGTAGGTTCTATCCAAAGTAGCTAATTTGCATAATAAGTCACTCTTTAGGGCTATTTTAGAAATTCTTTGTACCTAAAATAGCACTAGTATAAATAGCTAAGCATTAGTGACTTTAGAGATAGACCTGATGAATGATAAAACTTGATAGACATGCAAGCCTCACGCTCTTTCCTTATCTTTTAATTAATGCATTTATGTTTATGCCTTTAATTCCTTTATTGCTTTGTTTATGCGTTCATTAGTGCTAAATTAGTGTTATTTAGTGAGCAGTTAGTAGTGAATGCTTAATTGCTTGATTACTTTATCCGGATTTTCAAGAGTTGTCAATCTATTAAGGGTTTTCATAGCTTAGGGTTACAATTGATTGCGTTCATAGAGGTAATTAGGTTTCATAGCCTAATTGGTTCTTGTTCTACCAATCAATTGTAGGTCTAGCTCTTTTTGTTGATTTCGCGTATTTTGCTATATCCGTGTTTTCGTTCGTATTCATATCATCTTGGTATCAGAGCGGAGGTTTTGGATTTTTCTATCAATCCTTGGGTCTTAGCTGTTAGGGTTTGTTCCTCTGCTTGGAGCTTACATTTCAAATTTTAAATCAGTTGGTGAAGTTTTTAGTGCATTTGAATTGAGTTTTGCGACTACCAGTTTGAAGAACATCGCAGACTAGTTCGAATTGATTCGAGCAGCTGATAAATCATCGCACAAATCAGGTTTGATTCCTTGAGTTTAAAACTGAGCTCCGTCTCTGATTTCTCGGAGCTTAAACTTGTTTCGATTTCTGAATTTCTGAAAGAACTGAGATTGGTTAATAGAATCGACCACTGAACTTCGCCAGTGCTATTTGGAATTGATTGTGTTTGAGTTCATAAGACGACTCGAGCTTCTTGTTGATCAGTGATTGTCCTGAATTCGCTAGTCCACTCGAGGTTGTTATTGAATGTTCTGTGATTGAGGTCTTCGGGTGTGTACGCTGTTTCAATCTAGTTGCTTGTTATTTGATTTGAATCCGTGAAGTCGACTCGAGTTCCTTGTTGCTTGGTAACTGAATTGAGGAGTTTGAGTTGAGAGTTGGTTTGAAATATCTGCTGTAAATTTATTTGAGATTATTGCACTGATTTTATGAGTTCGACTTGATAGTTTCTCTTGTTGGTGGAGTTCTAATTCGTTGCTGCCATATGAACTCTTTAGAAACAGTTTTGGTTGAATTCTGGAATTGGTAGTAGACTGAAATACTTGGGATTGATTGAGTTTGAATTCAAAAGGAATTCAACTGGTTGAAGTTTAGTTTGGTAACTGACTTTGCTCCACTGACTGGTTTTCGTTTTAAGTTTTGAAGTTCTTCTGAAAGTTGCTGCTGCCTAAAACTTGTCCTGTTTCTGCACAGTTTGAGCTGTTTTTCAGCACTATTTCTGCATTGTTTGGGCTGATTTTCCCCTTGTTATTTGCAAAATTGGACATATTTGTCTTAGTTCAGCTGATTTTCTACACTAGTTGGAGCTGCAAATCTGTTGTATTCAGCTGAAATTGCTGCACATTTTGAGCTTTCTTTTTGATAGCAGAATGGTATCAGTTTGGGACAGTACTTGAGTTGCAACTTCAAAGTAAATCTGCACCAACAAACACTACTAGTTTTGTTACATGTTCAGTTCTGAAATTCCTGCACTGTTCCTGCAATTTTGGACATCAGTTGCACATCTGCAGATTAATTTTTCCCAGTTGTTTCAGTTGTTCAACAGAATTGTAGTTTACATTGGTTTCAAGTTTAATTCAGGTTCAGGGAATGCTCAGGAAACTTCAGAAAACTAGGAGCTATAGTGGTCGCACAGTTTTACCAAGAAACTCTGATTGTTAACTCTAAATTAGTTTCAGTTTTCTGTCAACTTCTTTATTGTTAACTCTAAACTAGTGTAAACTTGATATTAGTTAATATTAAGTTTAACCTAGTTCTTTGTGTGCTTAATTTTGTTTCGTGCCAATTGTTTCGTGCTTTTGTCTTTTAATTTCGTTGTGAATTGCTTGGTTCAAGTCCGTTTGCTTTTAATTGTCCGTCCTTGTGAATACACAACTCCCACTCCACCCCGAAGACGGTTGGAACTTGTTGTGAAACCTTGGGATTTAAGTTTGCAAGCAATTTTGATATTCACTACTTGAGCGGAAAAAGGCTCTTGTGAATAGGATTTTGAGCACGCAAAAGCCAATTGGTGCAAAGTGTGATACACGAGGGTTGAGAGACATCGAGTGAGCTTGGTGAGGAATTTACTACTAATTTGATTGCTCGTTTTGTAGGTATTATGGAGTACGGACAAACTTCTAGTCCTAATGGTGATCCAAGGAGTGAGACTCTGATACAGGAAGTTGTATCTATGCTTTATGACATAAGTGAGAAGGTTACCAATATTAACATATGGCAACACCAAATGGATACAAGGTTGAATTCCTTCATAGAGGAATCTCACTTGAGGCAACAAGGAAAGGAGCGTAGTATGATGCTTACTAATTCCTCTACTACACCCTATCTTTCACAAGTGCGACAAATGCGTCAAAGGGAAAATTTGCAACCCAACCAAATACCACAAAACTTACCAAGGCAACCACCATCACCAAAGGGGCCTTATTTTCCTCCACCAAACTACCGACCACCTATCCCCTACCAACCCCCAACCACACATCCCCCACCACAAGTACCTCAACTTCAACCTTATCATACTCCACCACAAGTTTATACTTCATCACCACAACCTCACCAAGGTTACTTTCCACCACCCTAAGTGTCCTACCCACAAGCACACCAACCACCATTTAGACCTCAAGCACACATATCCATAATACCACCCCCACCCCCCAAATGACCCAACCTCGACCACCAATGAATCTACCTCCATAACATATACCTCAAGTTCCACCAAGGAGGGACAATCCCCCTCCCCCACCACCCACCTCAAGAGCCTTGGTTAATGAACAACCCACTTTTTAAACATGATCAAGAGGACAACTTGAATGAGTTGGCCGATGTCCAACAAGTCTTCCATTAAGAAAATAGGGGAGATGGAATATACCAAAGGGGAAGAGGCCATGTGAGAGACCGATTAAGAGGAAGAGGTCGAGCGAGAGGAACATGTAGAGGGCATGGTCATCGGTTTGTACAAGAGCAATATGGGGATATCAACTATTTTGACGAGGGTGACCCGCTAGAGGACCAACCTTATCCTAGAGGAGGTCTAGACGATGATGAAAGGGGTCTACAAGTTCTCAAACTAGTTCTTCCCCTTTCAATGGAACTAGTGACCGGGAAGAATATCTTGAATGGTTACTCAAAGTACAAAGGCACTTTGACATCTACAACATAAGCGATGCTAAAAAGGTGAAGTATGTCATTACTCAATTTGAAGGGAGTGCTTCATCATGGTGGGAAAAGGAGTTGAGAAGAAGAGTTAGACACAAAGAACCTCCAATAACTACTTGGAGAGCTTTGAAGAACGCTTTGAGGGAAAGATATGTGCCCGATTACTATCAACATGAGTTGCTCAAGAAACTTCATACTTCCTACCAAGGGAGAAAGAGTGTTGAGGAGTACTATGAAGAGATGGAGACTAAAAGATTGATATTTGATGTTGATGATGATGACCAAGTTGTCATCACTAGATTTTTGGCGGGTCTTCACAAGGAAATTGGTGAGGATTTGGAGCTTCACAAGTTTGAAAGATTGGAAGATGCTTACTTGATGGCCTTGAAGGTAGAAAGGCGCAAAGGAAACAAAAGCTACAAGTCAAAGGCTACTAGTTCTTCAACTTGGAACAAAAATGATAAACCTTGGAAATCCACAACCAATTGTGATGGTTTTAAAGTATCCTAGATTTATGTTTTGATGATCTAACAAACTTATTGTCAAGAACCAGATAAAGGACGTGATGCACACTTGATATATTTCTCCATCAATGGACTCAAGCTAATGTGAGTTGTATGACTTCAGACAGAAAATAATCAACCCAGGGACCTGATCCCTTGGGGTTTCCCTGACAACAGTACGAACTCAACTCTACAGTTGGAAAGTGACTGCCTACACTGTACATACTACAATACAGAAAGAGTTCAGCAGTCACTTCCCATTGGGAAGGGCTTTGTACCAACCAAGTGTTTACATCATCCAAGTGATGTCATCCAAAGGATATTAATAAGAAGCATTACAACAAAATATTACTTGAAAACTTGTGATATTATTCAAGAACTCAAGATCTGATCATCAAGAATTGAAGTCACGAGTGCATCAAGAACAAAGTACAACAATACTACTGATCATTTCCTACAACAAGTCTTTTGTATGTCATTAGTTGAGTTGTATCTTTGTATTTTTTCTTCATTGTAATTCCTATTTTGCTTATTTAGAAGCTTTAACTAAGAAGATCCAAAAAACCATAAACCCTTAGAGTTTGTGTCGTGACTAGAGTTAGTCATGAGTTGAAGTCTTTGTAATAGGTGTATTGCAAAGTGACTTGTAATAGGTGTATTACAAGTTAGTTAGGGACTAAGAGTTCAATTCCTCGGTTACGATAGGTTGTAATCTATAGATTGCTCAAGTAGTGAAATTGAAATCCTACCATTGTAGGTCGTGGTTTTTTATCCCCTTGAGCAGGGATTTTTCCATGTCTAAGGAGTGTGTAATGTTAAAAGCAAAGTGTAAGAACCTGGAGCTCAGAGTAAGTGAATCTGTAAACGAAAACACTGCCTTGAAGAACCAGGTTCATCCACTTGAAACTAAGGTCTTAGAGTTAAAATCTGAAATTTAAAACTGAAACTAGGAACTAGCAAGAAGATAGCTGACAACTCTCAACTCATGTTAGAAGAAAATGTAGGCAGACTAAAGGATGAGTTGTATAATAGAGATGAACATATAAGAGTTCTAAAAGAGGAACTTGGAAAGGTCAAACATGAACTGGATCGAACATGCAAATGGAATAAATCTTCTGATGCCTTGACATGGCTTCAAGAAAATCACAGTAACAACAGAAGAGGATTTGGCTTCGGGAGTCAACTACCTAAATGGGATTCCAAAAGTAAGTACCTCACACTTCCTGAGAACAAAATTTGCACCTACTGTGATAAGACTGGTCACTACAAAATTGAATGCAATGCAAAAGAGCAGGTCAGTCAAAGGAATAAAAGCTTTGTTGGAAAGAAAAATTGGCTGCCAAAATTGGGCCAGAAGGAGCTTAATTCATCCTTTTTCTCATAGAAAAGGACCCAAACTATTTTGGATTCTTAAGACTAACCCATGATTTTCTCTTGCAAGTTCAAGTGAAAGGGAGCAGTCAAATATGGTACTTGGATAATGGCTGCTCAAAGCACATGACAGGGAACAAGGAACAGTTCATTTCACTTGAAAACCTCAAAGGAGGAACTGTCTCCTTTGGAATTGGGAAGAAAGGTGAAATTATTGGGGTTGGTAAGGTAGGTAAGGATGACACACGTTCCATTGAGAATGTTTACTTGATAGATGGCTTGAAATATATCCTAATCAGTGTGTCACAACTGTGTGACAGAGGTAACGTGGTTGCATTCACTTCTACAAAATATTTTGTGATTAATCTTATCACTGACAAGATTGTTTTGCAGGAAAAAAGAGTGAATAATATCTATATCATAGACCATTCCACACTATCAGAAAACGAATTAACTTGTTTTAGAGTGTGTTGGACAGTGATCCCCTCCTTTGGCACAAAAGACTTGGACATGCTAGCTTAAATCAACTCAACAAACTAGTCTCCAAGGACCTAGTGATAGGTCTCCCTAACATTAAGTTCAAGGAAGACAAAGTTTGTGAGGCTTGTGCAAGGGGGAAGCAGGTAAGATCATCTTTAAAAAGTAAGAAAATGGTAAGTACCACCAGGACCATGGAACTAGTCCATATGGATCTGTGTGGTCCTATGAGAACATTAAGCAGATGTGGTAAGAGATATGCAATGGTGCTTGTTGATGACTATTCTAGATTTACCTGGACATTATTTCTAATATCTAAAGATGAAGCATTTGACATGTTTACTTCTTTTGTTAGAAAAATACAGAAACAATTAGGAAATCAACTTGCATCAATAAGGTCTGATCATGGCACTGAATTTGAAAATGCAAAGTTTNGGCTTATAAAGTGTATAAAAAAAGACCTATGTGTGTTGAAGAGAGTGTGCATGTCATTTTTTTATGAAACTAAAATTCTCTCTGAGAGACAGGAATAAGTAGATGAAGAAATTGGGTTGGTCAGAAACTCAGACCAAACTGGAGCGACACTGGAGGAAGGAACGGGTGATGGAACATGTTCATCCATCCCAGGAAACATGCTAGGGGGAACTGAGCAACAAACTAATTTACAAACCTCATTGGAACTTGTACCTGATCCTGCTCCTCAGCAACAAGACACTGTAGGATCTTCAAGTAATACCCAGTTGGTTGTAAAACCACACAGATATCAAAGCTCACACTCATGGAGAACATTATAACTGATCCAACATCTGGAATCAGAACCAGATCCTCTTTGAAAATCTGTTGCGTTTGATGTTTTTCTATCCTTGATTGAACCTAAAAATATTGTTGAAGCTTTGCAGGATGCAGATTGGGTAAATGCAATGCAAGAAGAACTCAACCAATTTGAAAGGAGTCAAGTTTGGCATCTGGTACCCAGACCCTTTGATAGATCAGTGATTGGCACAAAGTGGGTATTCAGAAATAAACTTGATGAAGATGAAATGTTACAAGAAACAAGGCAAGAGATGTGGTTCAAGGATACAGTCAGGAGGAAAGAATAGACTATGATGAAACCTTTGCTCCTGTGGCAAGGTTGGAAGTAATTAGGCTCCTCATAGCCTTTGTTGCTTACATGGAATTCACCCTTCACCAGATGGATGTCAAGAGTGCCTTCCTGAATGGCTATCTCAAGGAAGAAGTGTTTGTAAAGCAGCCTCCGGGGTTTGAAAACAAGGAGAATCCTGATCATGTGTACAAGCTTGACAAAGCACTGTATGGACTCAAGCAAGCTCCAAGGGCATGGTATGAAAGGCTTTCAAAATTCCTGCTGGAACATGACTACAAGAGAGGTAAAATTGATAGCACCTTATTCTTGAAGGAAAAAGGTAAAGATCTCTTGGTAGTGCAGATATATGTAGATGACATAATCTTTGGGGCAACTTCTGAAAAGCTAAGTAAAGAATTTGCTAAACTAATGGGGAGTGAATTTGAAATGAGCATGATGGGTGAGCTTAACTTCTTTTTAGGCTTACAAATTAAACAAAATTCAAATGGAACTGTGATCCATCAGCAAAAATATGTGAAAGAATTGCTTAGAAGATTTAAAATGGAAGACTCAAAGGAAATTGACACTCCTATTGCAACAGCCACAAAACTAGATGTAGATGAACCTGGTTCATCTGTCGATCAAAAGTTGTATAGAGGAATGATTGGGTCATTGTTGTATCTTACTGCCAGTATACCTGATATTGTCTTCAGCGTAGGGCTTTGCGCAAGATTTCATGCTAATCCAAAGGAATCACACTTAACTGCAATGAAGAGAATCTTGAGATACCTTAAAGGCACCACAGACCTCTATCTTTGGTATCATAAAGGTAGTAATTTTGGTCTTGTGGGATATGTTGATGCTGACTATGCAGGATTTTTGGTAGATAGAAAGAGCACCTCAGGTATGGCACACTTTTTGGGCTCATGTCTTGTATATTGGGCCACTAAGAAAAGAATTCAGTAGCTCTATCTACTGTTGAGGCTGAGTACGTGGCTGCAGCCTCGTGTTGTGCTCAGTTACTATGGATTAAGCAATACCTGATGGATTTTGTCATAGAGGTTGGATTTGTTCCTATCTTCCGTGATAACACTAGTGCTATTAGTATGACAAAGAACCCCGTCCATCATAAAAGAACAAAGCACGTAGATGTTAGACACCATTTCCTAAGAGACAACTATGAGAAGGGAATGATTTCTATTGAATTTTGTACTACTAACAAACAAATTGCTGACATATTTACTAAGGCACTAAGTAGAGAGCATTTTGAGAGAAACATGTTAGAATTAGGGATGATTAAGATCACATAATGGAACCAATTCAAAACAAAAAAAAAAGATTTTGTTTTGGCTAACTGAAAGGTGTAAATAATCAGAATAATCGTTACTCAGTCTCATGCCTTAAAAGGCATAGTCTCTTGCCATGTGTTAATATGACTCCTTGGTGACTAATGATGTTTTTCTATTTTTGTAAATTAAGTCTTGATCAAGAGATTCTAACAAGATGAACCTGGTTCATCGCTGATGGTTCATCTGACAGACAAGGTATGTGCTCATCACTATACACATATTGAAATATCAATAGTTACTCGTGAGCAGGACTCTATCTATAATAAGCCTTTACTAAATCTAGTACCCATCCCAAATTCGAACCAGTTCCAAAGAGTCAAATCAAATTAAAATAGCCTAGATTCAAGGGGAGTCATAACTGTCACTTATCACCTGACACTCCTGAACCGATTAGACTCCCACTTGACCAAAATTACATCCGTTGTGTATTTATTAACCAAGCCTTTAAAAACCCATCATCACTTCTCTAATCTCTCACATTTTTCTTAAAGCCATAACCGTCGAAACCCTTTCAACCTTCTACTCTAACACCTTGATCCTGGTTTTCTTTAACAAAAATCATCACTATGGCTAACACTCCACCTCCTACTCCATCATCCTCAACCATAACTGACTACAGTATCACTTTTGAAGATACTGGTTCAACTCCGTCTCAATCAAATTCCTCCACCCCATCTCAATTACAACCCACCACCCCTCAAAACAACCATGTTTCGTCTCCTCCAACCACTCCCGTTGTACAACCAAGCCCAAATTTAGAACCCAGGAGAAGGTGTGTGAAAATTCTCGCCAGAAAGAATGTGGCCTCTCGCTCTCTATCTAGGAAATTGAACGCAAAGATTCAAACTAGCCAGTCTCAAGAATATGAGAATTCCAATGACTCTTTCAAGTCCGCCAATGAGGGGGAAGCAACTGGTTCGTCTGATTCTAAAAAGGTAACATCTAAAATTGAGTCTGAGTCAGTCACTTCTGAAAATAGGTTTGTTTTAATTGGGTCAGTAGTGGATATGGATATTCTTGATAAGAGAAGAAGAGGCGGTAAAACTAACATTGTGGGTGAGGGAGAAACAAGTATTGTGAGGGGAACAGGGGAAGGAGGTACTCCATTGGCAATTTGTGGGACTGTCCCAGTGGTTGTTGAAGAAGGTTCCAAGGATTTAGGGGAAAGTAATTCTAGAGAGGCTGCAGAGGGGCTGGAAAATCTTCAACATGCAACCAATGAACCTAGTTCATCCATTGAAGAAACTTTAGCTGATCTTATGAGAAAGTTAGGGGAGAGCTCCCCAAGACCAAGAAAGTTGCTCCTCCAGTGGAAAGCAAGAAGAGAAAAGCCACTCCCTCTGTTGATGTTTCCATTCCTAGAGGTCGCACCACAAGGAGTGCAATTAGGCAGAGTAAAGAGGAGTTGCAGAAGGATTTGAGGGAGAGTAGGAGAAAGAAAGCTGAAAAGGGGAAGGCAAAAATGTTTTAGCCCGCAGAGGCTGTTGACGTTGAGGAGATGGACATGGTCCATCAAGAGGAACAAATGGCAGAAGTTGAGTTTCATACACCCAAACCAAAGAAGGCCAAGACTTCTTCCAAGAAGTCAGCATCTGTGTCTGCTACACCCACGACTGTTGCTAGAAGGACTAGGTCCAAAAAAGATTTCAAATAAGGCTCAAGTTGATTTGATGATGAGTGGAGTGGTGAATAAGCAGAGGAGTCTGGTGGAGAGACAGACAAATTGACAAAATTTAGGAAGCGCACCATACTAAAGGGAAGGTTTTTGAAGGATCTTGAAGAATCTGGTATGATTTACCTTGTGGACACTCTGGAAGTACAGGGCTGGAAGGACATGGTCCTTCAACTTGAAGGCAGGCTGGCCAAGAGTGAGATTGTCGAGTTCATGGCAACGACAGAAGTCAAGGATGGCAGAGTATCTAGTCAAGTGAAGGGGGTTAAGATCTCCTTTGATGCTAAGGAGCTGGGTGATATTCTTGGGATTCCCGCTGAGGAATATGATGATTATACAAGACAGCGGTGGCCCAGCTTGGATGGCCTTCCTTCTGCACTGCAAATCACCAGGAGGTTCAGTGATAGTGCTGAAGATGTGGAGCCAAGGGTTGTGTTCAAAAGAGAGATGACACCTCAACACAAAGTGGTGTTTGAGTTTGTCAATAAATGCATACTGCCCAGGCAAGAGAGGAGGCACATAGCAAACTATATGGATTTAACTCTTATGAAATGTCGGGACAGTGAAAGGCAAATCAACTGGCCCTCTTTCATAATTCAGTTGCTGGACAGGGTGGTAAATGGCTCCAAGGCTCATGCTATCCCATATGGGTTCATCCCAACGACTGTGCTGGCTCACTTCAAAGTGCCCGTGAAGAAAGCAGAAATGGCCACTATCAAGGACCATTTGGGAAGAACATGCTTCTGACATGAAATTATGATGTGAATGTTCCTGACGATGAACCTGGTTCATCAAGGAAAACGCCTGTGAATAGCAAGGTCAGGGCGCTTGTGCATGAAGGTGGGGTTAAGGATGCTGAAATCCTTCGCCTGAAGACCCGCCTTGCAGAGGTTGAGGCTGAGCGGGATGCTCCCAGATCTGAATTGGATAATGAAAAGGAGAAGAATGCAGGGATTCTTCAACAAATTCTCTCTCTTCTCCAAGCAAAGAATCCAACCTCCACCCCTTCCTAGCCTTAGGTGTCCAGTGCCGACCCTCACCCCTCTATGACCTAGTTCGGAATTTTTTTTTTTTTGCTATATTTTGCTCATGCTTGTAACTGTTTTTTGTTCGTTATGTGTTTAGTGCTTGAACCATGCTTTTATCAATGAACTACGTTGTTTTTTATCTTACTCATTGTGTCTCACTTTCCTTGATATTTTACAGCCTTGGTTCGTTATTGATGATTAATACATGTTTGCACTTGCAGTTGCCTCAGTGGCCATGAGTAATTATTATAAATCTGGTAATTCTAACACTTTGCAATTTTTTGATGATACCAAAAGGGGGAAGATGTGCTACATTGAAAATTGTGATATTTATAACCTAATGAACTTGGTTCTTTATGATAAATTCTTAGTACTATAAAAAGTGTCAATGTTGGATTAAAGTGATTACAGGACTAAGAACAGTGTTTGTCATCATAAAAAAGGGGGAATTTGTTGGATCAAGAAGTTAAATGGTTTTAAAGATTGACAAATGAACTCAGAGTTGAACCAAGTCCATCACTGGAGATATAGACATGCAGAGTTAATAGCACGTGAGGTGATCGCAAATAGAAGATAAGCACAATCAGTGATCTGAAGATATATCTCCTGGTCGAAAAGGTTGCAAATTGATAGGGAGATGGAATCCCTATTCAGTAAGGACAGAATCAATATAGAAGAGGATCTAGGGTGTTGAGATCAACTATAACTCTTCCACCAAGGAAGAGTTGCATCCGAATTGGAAGAGCTGCATCCTAATTCTAGTATATTTCATTTTCTATGGATCCTATATATTTTCAAGTGTTCTTATTGAACAGGCGCGCACAAACATAGAAGCAAAACAAGAATTGAGAATAAAATTACCAAAGTAATTTTGTAAGCAATTCGTGTGAAAATTTCCTGTGCGATTCTGAAGCTACTTGAACCAGCTAGAAGAACCAGTTCCATCTGTTAACTTTTAGTCTAGTTTATTTGTAGTAGGTGATTACAAAGTGTATCTTTCAGCTTTATCTAGAATCATTTGTAATAGGTACTGAGTATTCAAGTTAGAGTTAACTTGAAGGTTGTCGCAAATAGCTAGAGGCTAGTTTGCCACAAAGGGTTAGAGTTAATCNCCCCCTCCTCTTGTGTGGTATTGACATAGATAAATAACAATATATTTTTGTGATAGTTGATGACTACTCAAGATTCACTTGGACACTGTTTCTCAGGGACCTTCGAAGTGTTTGTAGAATTTATGAAGAAAATCCAAGTGAAGATGGAATCAAAAGTGGCTTGCATTAGATCCGATCATGGAACAGAGTTTGACAATGCCAAATTTGATGAATTATGCAGTGATAATGGCATCACCCACAACTTCTCAGCTCCAAGAACTCCACAGCAAAATGGAGTTGTAGAAAGGAAGATCAAAACCCTTGAAGATATGGCCATAACAATGTTTATTGATAGTGGGATAGCTAAAAAAATTTGGGCAGAAGCCATAAATACTGCTTGCTACTTGGTGAACGGGTGCATGATCAGATCATTTTTGAACAAAACACCCTATGAGCTGCTAAATGGAAGGAAGCCCAAGTTGACCTGCTGATGCTAGGCTGTAATTGCGTATTTTAGTCGCTTATTACACTCTAGTTTACTGCACTTTAATTGAGTTTGAGATTTAATCACTAGTGTTTTGCACTAATTGTGTGTTTTATACCTTGTAGGAGTGATTCTGAGCTATACAGATGTTATGGAATGAATTCAAGTGATTTGGATCTTTGAAGGCTGAGTAAAATCCCAAGGAATTAATTTGGGATCGTGTTCGGGGGTCAAATTTGATAGTTAAGAACAAACGAAGACTCGAGGAGTCATATTGCATACTGTCTAGTAAAATAGACATAACTCTTTGCTCCAAATTTTATTTGGGATATATAATATGTGGTTGGAAATCTAACTCAAAGGACTACAACTTTAATGTTTTATATTTTTCCAAATTCCAAACGAAACAGGGGGAAGAACGCGGTCGAAACCGCGACCGCGGACCTGACGCGCAAATGGTGTAGAAACTTTTCGATGTGCGCGGCCACTAGTGTGGTCTTAGCGCCGCCGCGCTACTCCAGACCGAAAAACTGTCCTTTTTCGCGTAGGAGAAGGTATAATTGTTTGGGCCCGACCCTACTTGGTATATATACATGGAAAAATGGAATTTTGAGGAGATTGGACAGATTTGAGGCAGAGATTCGACCTAAGGAGACAGAGACACAATAGGAGCAAGGCGGGGAATTCTTCTACGAGTTTTTCCTTCATCTTCTTATTTTTCATTGTTGGTTATGAATTTTAGTATTGTATTTTTACATACTATTATGAATAGCTAATTTGTTATCTAGGGTTTTGATGGAACCTTTTGTAGGATAAATTCTTGTTATGGTTTTATATAATTGAGCCGTTGGATTTCTCTACTTGTTCAACTACGTGTTTATTGTTGTTGATTGAATGGTCATCGATTGACTGTGCCTATTTGTTATATGTTTCTTGAGAAAGGATACATATTTAGGTGGTTGTTGAGCAAGGTCACCCCTAACGTATGTGAGAAATCAATACAACAGGTTTAAAGGTAGGTTTAGAAAGAACAAAGTCTTGACGTGGTCATAATGAGCCGTTAGATAAAGCCAACTAGCGTAGTTCGAGAGAATATGTCTAGTAAATTGTTGTAGTTTCTCGAGAGATAATTACGGCACCTAAAGTGCTCACGACTAGTAGAGAATACATAGGCGAAATTATAGAAAATATAGTGGGAAGGATTCCGACAGTTGGGGAAATCATAACTCTAGACCTCCTAAATTTAATTTCCAACCCTTAGCATCTTTAGTTGTTAATTTACTGCTTTAGTTTCTTAGTTAATTAGTTAGAAATAAATATTATAATCTCAATAATTAGGAAATTGTTTGGACTTGTGTTTCTTAGCAATATTGAACAATTATAGCGAAACCTTAGTTCTCTGTGGGGTTCGACTCCAGACTTTTAGACCGGATTATATTTGCAGTGACCGCTTATCCTTTTTAGGACTAGAGTTGGGCATGATCACCTACTTAAGAACGTTTGGGTGCAAGTGTTATGTTCTCAACAATGGAAAGGATCATCTTGGAAAATTTGACGCCAAAAGTGATGAAGGAATTTTTTTGGGGTATTCTTCTCAAAGCAAAGCTTACAGGGTTTACAATAAAAGGACACAGTGTGTGGAAGAAAGTGTTCATGTAATCTCCAATGAGTCCCTTCCATCTGTTGAGAAGAGCAACAAGGATGATCAAGACATTGAGCCACTACTGGTTCCAGGAGAGATCATTGACATGGCAAATGGAAAGGCAGATTTTATGAGTCAAGTAAAGGAGACAAATGAAGACAATGCAACTTCCTCCTCTCCAACTCAAGAGGAACCAGGTACCCAAATCACAACCACTGAAGCCGAAGAAAGAGTAGTTGATGTTGTTCAAAGTACTCCACAAGTAGGAGAGAGAAGAATGCAAGGGAACCAGTCAAGATTACCCAGTTCCTCCACTAATGATATTCAAGTGTCAAACTGGAAACACAAAATCTCCCATCCCCTCGATAATATAATCACCCCCTTGATTCTGGAGTCCAAACTAGATCCAAAGCCAGAAATTCACTTGCCTTCTCAGCCTTCCTCTCCTAAATAGATTCCAAAAATATTAAAGAAGCCTTGAAGGATGCAGACTGGACCACAGTTATGCAAGAGGAGTTGCATCAATTTGAAATGAACAATGTATGGCACCTGGTAACTAGATCCTTAGACAGAACCATCATAGGGACCAGGTGGGTGTTCAGAAACAAGCTTGATGAGTAAGGAAACACTACAAGGAATAAGGCAAGGCTGGTCGTCCAAGGTTATAATCAGGATGAAGGTATTGATTATGATGAGACATTCGCTCCAGTTGCTCGTATAAAAGCCATCAGAATTCTCATTGCCTTTGCATCACATTTGGAATTCACTTTGTTCCAAATGGATGTCAAAAGTGCATTTCTGAATGGTTTACTCAAGGAAGAGGTCTATGTTAAGAAACCTCCAAGTTTTGAGTGTCGTGAACATCCTGAATATGTGTTCAAATTGTACAAGGCACTGTATGGTTTGAATCAGACTCCTCGAGCTTGGTATGAAAAGGTTGTCAAAATTTCTCTTAGAAAGCGGCTTTAGAAGAGGAAAAATTGGCAACACTCTATTTCTGAATAAACGAGGAAGGAACATGCTCATTGTTCAGGTATATGTTGATGACATCATCTTTGGGGCAACATCTGACTCACTTTGTGAGGAATTTGCAAAGCTCATGGGAAGTGAGTTTGAGATGAGCATGATGGGGGAGTTGAACTTTTTTTTAGGTCTTCAAGTGAAGCAGTCCACGAAGGGAACTTGTATCAGTCAGCAAAAATACATCAAGAAGCTTTTGAAGAGGTTTGATATGGAAGCATCAAAAATGATTGACACTCCTATTGCCACTGCCACTCGACTGGACTTGGATGAATCTGGCTCTTCTGTAAACCAAAAAATGTATCGAGGCATTATTGGATATCTCCTCTATCTCACTACCATCCGGTCAGATATTGTATATAGCCCGGGGCTATGTGCAAGGTTTCAATCAAATGCCAAGGAATCTCACCTGAAGGCTGCCAAAAGGATCCGGAGATATCTTAAGGGAACACAGGACCTAGTTCTATATTACCCTTCAGGTGACAATTTTAATCTTGTTGGGTATGCCGATGCAGGTTATCTGGTGGAAATGAAAAGAACATCAGGAATGGCTCACTTCCTAGGGTCCTGTCTGATTTCATGGGGCACAAGGAAGCAAAATTTTGTAGCTCTCTCAACAGCCGAAGCAGAATATGTTGTTGCAGCCTCTTGTTGTGCCCCACTCTTGTGGATCAAACAAAAATTGGAGGATTTTGGTGTATACACTGATTGTGTACCTCTTCTATATGACAACACCAGTGCACTCAATATGGCAAAGAACCCGGTCCAGCACAAGAGAACCAAGCACATTGATGTGAGATATCATTTTCTCAGAGACAATGTGGAGAAGGGGCTTATTTGCATGAAGTTCTGTAGTACAGAAGACCAAATTGCAGACATCTTCACAAAGCTCTGGGCAGGGAATATTTTGAGAGAAACGGGATGGCACTGGGGTTAATTAAGCCTAATTGAGAACCTGATTCCTTTCCATATGGCTATGAAAGTTACATTTAGGTAAATCTAGCTACAGTGTTTTCTGGCCAAGCCTAACTCACTTTTATACCGTTGCAGGTAGACATGCATGATGATTATAGAAGCTAAAGTAACAATGCATGAGAGGCAAAAGAGAGTTGAAAATCTTTTTGAAAGACCGGTCAGGAACCTGGTTCTTGTACCACAGGTTAGTAGTCTTGTGTTTTTCTCATGCATATCACAAAAGTAACAAAATTAATTGCCACGCCATCCACCTTCTCAGACCCTGTATATCACGTCTTTTCTTTCAAATCCTTTCACTTCCTTCTGCAACGGTGCGTCTTCCCACAAACCTACTGCCATTTTCAGAACCCGTTTCTCTTCTCTCATAATTATCCCTTCCCTCCTTAGAACCCCTTCACTTCCTAACCTTGAGCGATCATCTTCAACCTAACTATCTACCATGTCTGAAGAGCAAGAAATCCTACCCACCTTGGAGGAGAACATCCTCGACTCATCTGCCACTTCAGAAACTCCACCAAAAGTTCCCCCTTCCACCATTGCTGACACCGATATACCCAAGCCCAATTCCTTTTCACCTTATATCTCTCTCACCACTCCCTCTGACCATACTCCTCCCTTAAGTGCTGAGGACTCAGAAGCACCAAAAATAGATAGTGTTCCTTCTATGTTGTCTAATACTCTCAAAGAACAGAACAAGGATGAAGAAAATGGTAAAACTCAACAAGTAAAAAGGGGTATTTGAGAAAGATACGAGTCCTCTGGTTACTGTTGCTGCTATGGAACCTCAGGAAAAGGAGGCTACATGTTGGCCATTATTGTTGAGGGACTGGTGACTAAGGTACCTTCTACAATGCCTGAGTCTCAGGGGGAAGGGACTCCACTCTTAGGAGAAGAAATAATACTGGTGCTCTTCGAACCGTCCGCACCTAAAGAAGATACTGGGAACCCTGCTGATGAACCTGACCCCCTCCCTGAGGAAACAGGTAAGGAATCATCTTCCCAGGTCAGCTTTGATCCTTCTCCATCTCCTCACTTTGATGCTGAGCCGTCGGAGTCTATCCCTCCTGTTATGAGATCTTGTGATGAGGATGAACAAGATATTGTGGTTCTCAGTGCACGCTTCAAGATCAGAAAGACCATAGTTACTCTTGATCCCCCTCCTAAGCGACCTACCACAAGGTTGCAAAAGAAGGAGGCTTTTGAGTCTGTCTTGAAGAAAAGCAAAAGGAGTAGCATGAAAAATAAGACGAGGTTGATGAAGGAAGGAGAAATTATGTGTGATAAAAATATACCAGTAGTGGCAGTGGATGAGGATTCTCAAGAGGAACCAAGTTCCCTGTTTAAGAGATCTCAGAAAAAGAAACAACATGTTGAGAGTGCTTCCAAGGAAGCTGTTGACACACCAAGTAAAAAGCATGTGAAAGGTAGTATCAAGTCTAATCAAATTGTGGAGGAAGAATCAGTGTCTGATGATGATATTCTGGTGAAATCAAGTGGCAAGGGTAAGCCTATTGGGAGGTCTGGTAAAAGGAAGTGGGAAACTGTTGGGGAACCCAGTTTTGTAAAAAAGGTGAAAAGTGCTAGGGAAAGAAAGGTTG
Organism: Nicotiana knightiana; assembly: GCA_005239525.1. Classification (NCBI taxonomy): domain Eukaryota; kingdom Viridiplantae; phylum Streptophyta; class Magnoliopsida; order Solanales; family Solanaceae; genus Nicotiana; species Nicotiana knightiana. The sequence continues at coordinate 39,761 of ML403031.1, forward strand.
AGGTCCCAGAAGGTACTATCTTGTCACACTTTTGACCTAGAGATTTATGAAATGGTGGATATAAGACAAATTCTTGAGATGGTGGAGTTTCAGCAGTGGGGCCATCTGTTCAAAGGGGATGTGCCCAAAGTGTATGAGGATGAGGTCCAAAATTTCTATGTTGACCTCTTCACTGTTGAAGATGACCACATCTATGTCTTAGTGAATGGGGTGGATATGGTATTGGATACTATTGTGTTGGGGGAAATTCTCAAGGTTCCGTATGAAGGATTGTCATCTGTAAGAGGTGCTTGTGGCTCTAATTTTAGGCATGCTATTGTGAAAGAAAAAGTTGTCCAGCATAGGGAATGGGTACGCAAGAAGGCTCTGCTTCCTATGTACCAATTGTTGTTCGAGTTGGTTAACAAGGTTTTGCTCCCTCGTGCTGAAAGAAGGTCCATCACGTCGAGGTTTGATCTATACTTAATGGAAGCACTAGATGAGTTTCGCTCTATCAATTTTCCTGCCATTATGATTGAACATATGCAGAAAGTGGCAGCATTCAAAGATGGGACCCATGGACTCCCGCACGCCTTTCTTCTCACACGTGTATTCAAGTTATTTGATGTTCCCTTAGGACATCTCAAGATGGGATCCAGAAACAAACCTTCTCGAAAACTACACTGGAGGAATGTGAATGTGTTGAAAAGGTTGGAGGAATAGGAAACACTTCGACAATCTCACAGCTGATCAATGCCCAGAATAGTGCTACAGAGGAGATCAGGAAGCTGAAGGCAAGGAATGTCATTCTCGAGACTCGGCTAAGTCAGGTTATAGCACCACCAGGACTCTCAAGTTTGTAAAGTGAAGAAGTTTCTCGTCTATCAAAAGAACATGCTGAGCTCAGGCAACAGGTGGAGAACCTGAGAGAGAAACTGCTCACAGAGCAAATGTCTTCAAGTGCTCGGATTGAACTTGTTCTCAATGATCTTGTTGCCTCCTCCAAGCTTTCCTCCTCTAGTGCCCCCTAAGAAAATCTTCTAGTGACCAGTGTCAAGCTTCTATCTTTTGCTTTGATGACTTGTGGTTGTATGACCCTCCCTGATATTTTATATCATTTAGTGCTTAGATGTTAGTTTTAGAAGTAATATCGATATTTTGGCTATTTTTCTATAAACAAAAACTTTTTGCTTTATTTTTCTCTTAAATTAAAAAAACTACAAAAAATATTTTCTTTATTTTAGCTAGTTGATACCTTGTTTAGTTAGTTTTACTTTTTTAAAAAAATTAAAAATAAAAAAATAATAAAAAATAGTCACATGTTCTTCTTAAATATGATTTCATGACAATTAGGATTTTAACTTCTTCTTTCTTATTCTTAGGGCGTTGCTTTCCCCAAATAAAATAGAAAAATACATTTTATCTAATTTTAGGAAGTTTAGTTTTGTAAAATAATTTTCATAGTTGTAGTTAATTACACTGTTTTGAGTTTAATTATTTTAGATACTTTGATAAGTTTTTTATCTTACACAATTTAAATGAAAAGAAAAGCCAAATGAAGATTCCATCTTATCCGACTTTAACAAATTCCTCATCAGTACACTCTTAAATTCCTTGGCTTTTTGTCCTTTTCCCTAACAAATTTTGAGAATCACGTCACTTTCAAGGGAGGGCCCACACGTTTTCTTTCTCTCGAAGAAAAACACTCAGGTTTATACACACAATTAGACACAACCTATGAGCACCCCTAAAAAAGAGAACAAAAAGAACGGCAGTCATTCCCCTCCCTAGTTCCTCCTCACCATTATTGTCTTCATTAGATACAGAAAGGAGACACAAAAAATTAGAAAAAAAATCAGATCCCATTTCCCCCAACCTAGATAGGAGTCTTTCTCACTCCCCTGCTTCTTCCTCACCCTCTCATCTCCAACACAGAGGGGAGAAACCAAACCCAAAAACAAAAATTTCATCCTTTATACACCTCTCTCTTCAAGGATCACCTTCGACCTCCGTGGCCGGAAAGCCGTCCCTGTCGCACCTTCTTCATCACTTCACAGCGACCAACCCGCCTTCTTCCTCACTTCACCGCGACCAGCCCGTTACAACCTTCTACATTTCTCTTAAGCTAAAAGAGTATTTCCCAAAAAAGGGAAAACTCAACCGTACCCTGTAAACAAAATAGAAATGAGATAAGATTGAGAGAGTCCGTGTGAGGCATTCAAAGTTGACGGGTCCGAGGTTCTGATCGAGGTCCGTTCGTGGTTTTTAGTTCTTGTTACTGCATTATCGCTTTTTGAACTTCCATTGCTGCAATTGTGTTTATCATTCTTCAAACAGAAAATCGATTCAAGGTCCATATCTTTTCTTCTTACTCTTACCATGTCTTTGGTGTTGATTATTATGTGGTAGAATCATGTTTAAGGGGATTTGAATCTGTTACTTGATTTTAAGTGAATATGTTTGGTTTAGACATGCCGGATTGCGGTTTAACTTGATTTTCTGATTATTGATTTGGTATTTGACTTCTTGGACTTTTCTACATGAATATGTAGCCTATTCAGTTAATCTTCTTATTCAAAGTTCATTGCTTGAAGTCGTCCTAATTTGTTTGTTGAAAAAGGATTGTTCGTGCCTCTTGAATATGGTTTGAATTGGTTGGTTTAATTCCATACTTTATAATTATGGTTGGCAAGTTATGTTTATATTATCTTCACCTACAGTGAGGTAAGTCACAAATGGGAGCATAAGAGAATTCCTTCACGTATTCATTAAATTCCAAGCCTTGAAATATAAATCCAGATTTTTGATAAGTATTTTCCTTCTGTTCTTGGTGTTTGCTTCTTCTAGCTTTGTGTAAAACTTGAAGTACTCTAGTGTTCTGTCCTTTTATAAATGGTTTTAAACATGTTGAAACACTCTTTTAAAGGGAAAGGCGTTTTCATAAGAGTAGTATCTTAAGGTCTCGGCGTCATCTAGTTTGGAGCTTAAAATAGCAACGGTGACGTTAATATGTTGATATCTATTTCCAGTCATGAATCTTTCTTATAGATTAGTTTTAAAAAATGAAAATTCTGTAGTTGACTTCGCCAAGGTCGTGATTATTTTCCTGGCTTTGCGTTAGCGGGTCAGTACGAGAAAATTTCCAGTTGGCCATTGCTCATTTCTTGTTTGCATTTATATATTGTATTTACGTTTTAAATATGCCTTTTAAATGCGCTTTTCTTTAAATTGTGTTTTTGTCTGTTCATAATACCATGTATCACGTTGTGCGTATTTCTTTTATGGATAAATACGGTTCATGGGTTTGGGTTTAAAAAGTTAAGAAAAATGAGCATAAATTGAATTCTTCTGTTATTTATTATCTTTTATTTAGTTTATTTCTTCGCAGTATCCGCTAGGAGCGTGCTTAGGCCGACCACAACTTTAAATTATTAATAAAAAATCACAAGTAGCAATCGCGGGTGCATTTCATGTGACGCGGTTGTGATGTGTTTAAAAACAACAAGTGCACGCCATCGTGACTTGTCCCAGAATAAATCCATAAAATATCAAAAAATGATTTATAGACATATCCCGTCAGCTAAAATACCACTTTTAGATAAAGATTCCAAAACTTAGAGAATAATTGAATATCGCCTTAAATAGGCATTTTTAATCGTCATAACCATAGTCATGACTATACAATCTACGCTCGGGTGTGACAACTCGTGTCCCCGACTCTAACTCAATATATTAATTAAAATAAACATGTTGTAAATCGCGGGTACATTTCATGTGGCGCGGTTTGCAATGTGTCCAAAAATAAAAAGTGCATGTCATCGTGACTTGTATTAAAATAATTCCATAAATATTAAAAAGCGGTTAAAAGTAAGAAGGTTAAAAAAGCACAATAGGTTTAAAATATGTAAATAATTAGATAATTAGGCCAAATATCTATAGTTAAGCGACCGTGCTAGAACCACGAAATTCGGGAATGCCTAACACCTTCTCACGGGTTAACAGAATTCCTTCCCCGGATTTCTTGTTCGCAGACATTTTAAACAGAGTCCAAATTTCCTCGGTTTGGGTTTTCAATAAAGAAATGGTGTCCCGAAACACCGTAAAAAATTCGGGTGGCGACTCTGAAACTAAAATAAATCCCAAATCCGAATAATGTCACTTAAAGTGGAAAAACTCCCTTATTACCCTTCATTAATGCGGGGTAGTGAAAAAGGATGTGTGACAGCTCTGGCGACTCTGCTAGGGACAAGAACCCAGAATTTCTGGTTCAGGGTTCAGAATTCGAGCTTAGAATAACTATTATATTTGGCTTTATTATCTGATTTTAAATGTTTGAACCTAATGTGCTAAATGCCGCTTTTATCGCTTTGATATTATCTGAACTGTATATAAATTGTTACGAAACCCTCTTCTCTCTGAGTCTTCTAAATCATCTGGGAAGTGTGCACTTCGTGTGACTTCTTTTATGTTAGAGTCATATCCAAATTTTAGAACAAGGTTCGGTCAAGTTGCAAAGCCGGTGAAGCTTCTGTATTTCCGATACGCTGCCCCCTCCCCCCCCCCTCTCGACTCGAGTTGTCCGCTCGAGTAAGCCAGGTCCAGAACAATAAACCCCAGGATTTAAACTTAGAATAACATAGCCTCATGCTGAATCCCTAGTAGGAACGTTTGTTTGCATCATGTGCATTTGACTTCGGGGACTCAACACAGGGGTTGGGTCCGTCTAGGACAGGTGTACCCAATTTAAAACCATCCTGATGCATCTTACATGCTACTTGCGTATCAGTTTATTTTGGCTTACATGTTGACTGGTTTCTAGAATTGGAAAGAAAATCAAAAAAGAAAAGAAAAAAAGGGAAATGAAAAAAAAAAATTAAGAGTGAGAGGTACGTATTTGAAAAATGCTGAAACTCTCCCGAAAAAAAAAGAGAAAGAAAATAAGTGAATGTCTTCAAAACTCATGTTTCCCATGTTCTGTCAATGCTGGCGGAACTACGCGGGTCTGATTCTCACTAGATGTGAGATACGTAGGCAAACCTCATCGGTTCTGGCCCCCAATTTACAAAAAATCCCCAAAAAAATATTTTTCTACCTTTTTATTTTCCCCAATTTTCAAAAATCCAAAAATATTTTCCTTTACTTCCTTCTGTAGAAAAGTCTTTCTTTGAGATCCCAATTTTCAAAAATCCAAAAATATTTTCCTTTACTTCATACTTTAGAAAAGTCTCTCTTTGATACCCCAATTTTCAAAAATCCAAAAAAAAATTTCTTTAATTCCTTTTTAGAAGTCTTTCTTTAGAAAATACCAAATAAAAAAATTTAAAATCAAAAATATTTTCTTTCATTTTAAGAATACTTTCATTCAAAAACAAAATCAAATCAATATCCAAAAAAAAATATTTTCTACCTTAAGAAGTCTTTTTCCCAAAAATTCAAAAACAAAAGTCAAAAATCCAAAAAAATATGTTCTCCTTTCTTTAGAAGTTTTTCTTTAAAAAATTTCGAAAAAACAAAATATAAAAAAGATAAAATCAAAAATCCAAAAATATTTTCATTCTTCTTTCGAAAATCGAAAGAAAACTTCAAGCTTCAAAAATATTTTCTTTTTCTTTAGAAGTATTTCTTTCATAAATTCAAAATAAAATACAAAAATATATCTTTTCTTCTTTAGAAATTTTTCTTTCGAAATTCCAAAAAATATATTTTTTTTCTTTCTTCTTTAGAAGTCTTTCTCTTCAAAAATTCTCAACAAAGAAAAAACAAACAAATCGAAATCCAAAAATATTTTCTTTCTTCTTTTTAAGTCTTTGTTTAAAAAAAATACAAAAAAAAAATTCAAAATCCAAAAAACAAAATAAAAAGAGTTAGGTTATTTACTTTATTCCAAATCTTCCCGAACTACGCAAGATGTGATTCATGCGGCGTCATGATACGTAGGCAACCCACATCAGGTTCGATCGAATGATTTCAAAAAAAGAAGAAGAATAAAGTGAAAAAATGATAATAAGGATCGACTGAGTTCATTCTAACGTGTCTTTTGTTTTGAATTGTGAAGAAAGTTTGAGGTGGTCGGTTTGTGGTAAGCAGACAACGCGAAATCCAAGGGAAAAATGACAACTAACATCGAAGTTGTTATGAGTGCTCAAGAGACTCATGGTCAGAAGGTTCAACAAGAGTCTAGTGTGGTGGAGGAAAATAGAATACTGAAACAGAAAATGGCTGAAATGTGTCAAGCATGGGCCAATGGCCAAGGACCGCCCTTTTCTTCTCATGGTTTCCCAGAGTTCACACCCATCTCAACTACTGTCATTCTGGTCTCATTGTCTGATCAATCCTATCCACCTGGGTTCAGTCCTTATCCCAACTGCACGACTACAGCTGGAACTTTTGTTGCATGCTCTCAAAGTTTTCCATTGACAACCAATCAGACAACCACTACTGTTGTGTCTGTCTTCACTATCCCACGGCCAATAGTGGTACAGAAGAAAAGTCGTGAATCATAATTTGCTACCCAGCAAGAGCAGTACCATTCTCCTGAGTACCACTCGTACCTATTTGATCTTCCAGCAAACATTGAGAAGCCTGCCCGAAAGATGGCACAGGAAGAAATGGCCCAAAGAGTGAATAGCTTAGAACGACAGTTGAAAAACATGCAAGGGTTGGCAGGTCAGAGGAGTATTGCCTTCATGGATCTATGTATGTTCCCCAATGTTCGTTTTCCACTTGGTTTCAAGGTCCCGAAGTTTGAAAAGTATGATGGACATGGAGACCCCGTAGCCCACCTGAAAAGGTATTGCAATCAATTAAGAAGTGCGGGAGGAAAGGAAGAATTACTTATGGCTTATTTTGGGGAAAGCCTTATAGGGTAGCCTCTGAATGGTTTAATAATCAAGACACATCTCGTTGGTATGTCTGGGATGACATGGCCCAGGCCTTTTTCAAATAGTTCCAATACAACATCGACATTACCCCGGACCGTAATTCCCTTTCAAACCTGAAGAAGAAACGAACTGAAAGTTTCAGGGAATATTCCATTAAATGGAGAGAGCAAGCATCTAGAGTTAAGCCACCCATGGATGACCACGAGCTAATCACTGTCTTCCTTCAGGCTCAAGAGCCAGATTATTTTCAAAATATGATGTCTGTAGTTGGCAAATCCTTCTCGGAAGCAATCAAAATGGGAGAAATGGTTGAGAATGGCCTTAAGACAGGCAAAATTATAAGTCAATCAGCTCTCGAAGCTGCAACTCAGGCTATCCAAATTGAATCTGGTAATTTGAGTGACATGAATGAGAAGGATGAATAAATCATGATGATATCAGGGTCGAGAAGAGGTCCTAGGAAAACATCTCAAAGGTATGACCAGACTCGTTTGTTTTTCAATGATTCCCCTGAGCACTAATATCTACCTCAGAACCCACGATACTCTCTTTCTCCACCTGAGTATGTTGTCCAGCCGCCAAGACACTCCAAAAGTCGAGCACCAGCATCGCAAAGTCTCCGTCAGTCTCCACCAAATTTTAAAGTGTCCTATAACCCGCATCTAAGCAAGGGGTATAAGGGGGAACAAAGGTTGAAAGATAATTTTACATCAATAGGAGAGTCTTATGCAAGCTTGTTTGAGAAATTAAAGCATTATGACAAGATTGCACATGTTCCTCCAAATCATGTGGACCCACGTGCAAGAAGCTTTGACCCTTCTAAAAGGTGTGAATACCATTCCAATGCCCAGGGGCACGATGTTGAAAGTTGTCGGGATTTGAAAAGAGAAATAGAAAGGATGATCCAGGAAAATCTTATTGTGATCCAATACAGTGACGCCCAGATTATCACGCATAATCATTTACCTGCACATGATGATGCGCACTTTGTGGGAATGATGCATGGTGACATGAAGTATGAGAATTCTATCGGGAACTCGCTGACTGAAGTTAATGATTTTGAAATTGGAGAAAGCTCTGTTGATTATGATGAGCAAATTTGTGGCTAAATGTCAAGCTTAGCAATTGAAAAGTCATTCCCTCCTTACTAGGAAGNTGGGTTATTCTAGGGTTATAACTCGGATTTTGGGTTGTTTGTCTTGTTTTTAAGCCCTTCCATTCTTTACTCAATGAAATACAATTTGTCCTTTTGTGTCATTCCATGCTGAGTTCCTTTCTCTCCAGTTTTAGTGATATGACATGCATGCGGAAATTTTGGCCAGATCTTTAAAAACTGATTTAGTCTTGAATGAGATAAGTGAGAAAGAGATACTTTTGAGGATAAATAAATATTTGAGATACTTTGGAACTAAGGTCGAGTAAAATTCACCTTCAAATCATTGTGAAAATCGGGCTTGAGAATGTTTAATCAATTGAAGCTTCGAAAGTTTGATATTAATGGATGGGAAGTGTCTTTCGACCACGACACACCAAGAAGATAGACATGTTCATCAACTCTATGATCTCAAAAAGATAATATGTTTTGGCTTTCTCGAGGCTAGGAGGCCCTTTTTCTTCTATCTAAACACTTTATACCCTTCTCTACCCTTTTTGAGATGGTGTCATTTTTCTTTGACCACCCTCTCATGGAATGAAGTTTAGAGTCAAAATTCCAACAAAAAAAAAAAGAGAAAGAGAAAAAAAAAAGTGAAAATGCAAAAAATAAAATAAAAGAAAAGTCCATGTCCCAATAATACAAATTGGGGCAACTCATAGAAAGTTCAAATGAAGAAAAAGAGAGAAGAAAAGAACAGTCAAAGTCTGTGCCCTCAGAAAATAAAAGCTTGGGCAATTTGTTTTGAAAAAAAAAGGAAAGAAAAAGTAGAAAGACAGAAAAATGAGAAAGAAAATATGAGAAAAGAAAAAAAATAGTTAGGTCAGATGTTTGAACTATGTTAGACCTGATTTCTAAAAAAAGAGGATACGTAGGCAGCCTTACACGGTTCGGTCCAACCAAATAAGAATTAAAAAAAAAGAGAAGAAAAATCCAAAAATCCCCAGTAGCTAAAACTGGGGCAGAAATTTTATTTCACTTTTGAAAGCATCGATTCCAAGAGTTGTAAGCCTACAACCCTTCATTTTGAGTCTACTTTGAGCCTTCATGCCGACCTTTCTTTCCAACCCTATATCAAAAACCCTTCCAAATAAAGACCTCCTAATATGCTTTCAAGAATGCCAAGAGAAGCGTGCAATGAGCAACAGTTGTCACACGATATAGAACACTGTCAAGTTGCTCACAAAAGAAAAAGGAAAAAGAAAAAGAAAATGAGAGAGTCTTACTAGTGAAAACCCTCACGGGCACTGTGAGGCGATGGTAAGTAGAGAAAAATAAATGAGAGAGACTTGTTGGTGAAAACCCCTCGGGGCACCACTAGTCGATAGTGAGTCGTGAAGCTGATGTAAAGGATTGGAACGAACAAACCCGACTTCAAAGGTCACAAGAAAGGTAAAAGGAAAGATTGGGTTACTATGATAGATCGGACATTAAGTCCAAAATGCATGTCATGATCATTAAGGCTAGTTATTGGAAAAAAAAGAGCTCTTCCTTCTGTCCTTCCAACAGGGGCATTGCTTGTTAATACTTGTTTCTTTGCATCATTGTGTCATTCACTCTGAGTCAGTCCTTGTCAAAACAAGCAAGAAAGGATTTCAAAATATGCTACCAGTTTTTTAGTTGCACAAAGAAAATTTGGCTAGCACATTCAGTTGTTACTGTCAACATGCCTCGAGGGTTCATGAAAATGGTTTCCCCCCAAGAAAGACTCTTGTCAGCCTACTTGGCGCAGGCAAAGATAACCGGTGATTCTCTATGACAGAAAAATTGGTCAAAAGGCAAGAAGTCATTCAAGATATCAGAAAATGTCACCTAAGAAAAGATATCCAGTTGGGATAAGGCTGATTGAGCCACGAATACAAATGGTATTGTGTGTGAAACAATCAGAGTTGATGCAGAGCAGAAATCTCTTGAAGCCCACTCAAACTGATTGAGCAAAATCCAAGCTGCCCATGACTCAAAGCCACAAACCGACCTCCACTTTTTAAAACTGACAAAATTTTCTTTGTTTGAAACAGGAACAAAGCAGTGCAACGAAAGTGGTTCAAAAAAAAAAGAAAGAGAAGAGTCGAAAAAAGGAAGTTTCTCAAATCTTTACCTTTATTTGTCTTGCTAGTGTACATAAAATGTCGCCATTACTCTTCACATTTTTCATCCTAGGATAAAAAGTACTAGTCTGATGGATTTTTCTCCCAATAAAAATCTTAGACTGATGAATTTTTCTCCTAGGATAGACGTCTTAGTCTGATGAATTTTTCTCCTAAGATAAGAAAACCTAGTCTGATGAATCTTTCTCCTAGGATAAAAATCTTAGTCTGATGAATCTTTCTCCTAAGATAACAAAAAAATAAGGGACCTAGTCTGATGAATCTTTCTCCTAGGGTAAATGTCTTAGTCTGATGAATATTTCTCCTCAGATAAAGAAAACCTAGTCTGATGAATCTTTCTCCTAGGATAAACGTCTTACTCTGATGAATCTTTCTCCTGAGATAAGAAACCTAGTCTGATGAATCTTTCTCCTAGGATAAAAATCTTAGTCTGATGAATCTTTCTCCTAAGATAGAAAACCTAGTCTTATGAACTCTCTCATAGGATCAAAATCTTAGTCCGATGAATCTTTCTCCTAAGATAGAAGACCTAGACTGATGAATATTTCTCCTAGGATAAATATCTTAGTCTGATGAATCTTTCTCCTAAGATAAAGAAAACCTAGTCCGATGAATCTTTCTCCTAGGATAAACATATTATTCTGATGAATCTTTCTCCTAAGATAAAGAAAACCTAGTCCGATGAATCTTTCTCCTAGGATAAACATATTATTCTGATGAATCTTTCTCCTAAGATAACAATAAATAAATAAAAAAAGGACCTAGTCTGATGAATTTTTTCCTAGGATATAAATCTTAGTCTGATGAATCTTTCTCCTAAGATAACAAAAATAAGGGACCCAGCTTGATGAATTTTCTCCTAGGATAAATGTCTTAGTCTGATGAATCTTTCTCCTAAGATAAAGAAAATCTAGTCTGATGAATCTTTCTCCTAGGATAAACGTCTTAGTCTGATGAATCTTTCTCCTAAGATACCAAAAAAAAATTCAAAAAAATCCTTCTTGATTCATTTTAGCATAGGTACACAATTCAGTAGTCTCACTTTCCAACATAGGGTCTCAATTCCCTAGTTGATTTTATCTTTAGACATAGGGTCTCCACTCCCTAGTCTTCTTTCCAACATAGGGTCTCCAATCCCTAGTTGATTTTATTTTTAGACATAGGGTCTCCACTCCCTAGTCTTCTTTCCAACATAGGGTCTCCATTCCCGAGTTGATTTTATTTTTATACATAAGGTCTCCACTCCCTAGTCTTCTTTCCAACATAGGGTCTCCAATCCCTAGTTGATTTTATTTTTAGACATAGGCTCTCCACTCCCTAGTCTTCTTTCCAACATAGGGTCTCCAATCCCTAGTTGATTTTATTTTTAGACATAGGCTCTCCACTCCCTAGTTGATGCCATCATAACTCGATGCCAATATAGGTCTCCATTCCCTAGTTGATGTCGGCATAACCCGATGAATCTCATTTCCAGACACCGGCATAACCTGGTGATCTCTTCCTGACAACAACATAACCTGTTGATCATTCCCTGACACTGGCATAACCCAGTGATCTCCTTTTCCCGGCAACAGCATAACCTGTTGACCTTTCCAGACACTGGCATAAACTGGTGATCTCTTTCTTGACAACGGCATAACCCGTTGATCCTCCCCCCAGACACCGGCATAACCCAGTGATCTTTTCTTGACGACAGTATAACCTGTCGATCTTTTCCAACATAGGGTCTCCAATCCCTAGTTGATTTTACTTTTTAGGCATAGGGTATCCACTCCCTAGTCTACACTAACTCCGGGTACACCATTCCCAGCTTTTCATTGCTTTCAATAATGAAGTAGCATAGATTTCGTTACAATAACTCACAAAATTTTCCTAGTGAAAACGGGGGCAGAAAATTTCGTTCGTTTGTTTTGATTTTGCGTAGGTTACAATGAGTTCGAGACGACTAAAAGAATATGTCTCAATTCAGAACGAAAAAAAGAAGAGAGAAGTGAATCCAAAATACAGACGCTGAGGTAAGATTTGGATTGCTCAAAACAAATTGAAGTCACAAGCTATGCATGTCCATTCTTGATCCGAAAAGCTGAAGAAGAACGAACTAGCACCTGCAACTAGCAAGCATCAAGGTTCAGATCAGGCATGAAGAACCAACCAATACTCAAGACCAAGCTTCAGAAGACTCATAGATAGGAATCTTGTAACTCGTAGTTGATAGGCTTAGTTAGTCTTTTCTTTTTTATTTTGATGTAATAATGGGACCGCAGACTAGAACCTCGACGGAAAGGCACCTCACTCGAGCCCCTCATACTATCCACCCACTCCATCATTCCATTACTCTCTTTGAACTACACGCGATCTGATTCCCTTATAACCCAGGATATGTAGGTTGTCCAAAATCAGGACTCGGTCGCACTCTTCTTCCTTGATTTTTGTTCTCTTTAAATAAGGGTCGGGTCAAAAACTTGTCTTGTCGTTCTTTGTTTGAAAACTCTTCGTGTTTCCAGTCAAAGAGGGGCAGCTGTAGACATGTAATTTTTGACCCTCCCTGAAATTTTATATCATTTAGTGCTTAGATGTTAGTTTTAGAAGTAATATCGATATTTTGGCTATTTTTCTATATAAAAAAACTTTTTGCTTTATTTTCTCTTAAATTAAAAAAACTAAAAAAAATATTTTATTTATTTTATCTAGTTGATACCTTGTTTAGTTAGTTTTATTTTTAAAAAAAAGTTAAAAATAAAAAAATAATACAAAAATAGTCACATGTTCTTCTTAAATATGATTTCATGACAATTAGGATTTTAACTTCTTCTTTCTTATTTTTAGGACGTTGCTTTCCCCAAATAAAATAGAAAAATATATTTTATCTAATTTTAGGAAGTTTAGTTTTGTAAAATAATTTTCATAGTTATAGTTAATTACACTGTTTTGAGTTTAATTATTTTAGATACTTTGATAAGTTTTTTATCTTACACAATTGAAATGAAAAGAAAAGCCAAATGAAGATTCCATCTTATCCTACTTTAACAAATTTCTAATCAGTACACTCTTGAATTCCTTTGCTTTTTGTCCTTTTCCCTAACAAATTTTGAGAATCACGTCACTTTCAAGGGGGGCCCACACATTTTCTTTCTCTCGAAGAAAAACACTCATGTATATACACACAATTAGACACAACCTATGAGCACCCCTAAAAAAGAGAACAAAAAGAACGGCAGCCATTCCCCTCCCTACTTCCTCCTCACCATTCTTGTCTTCATTAGATACAGAAAAGAGAAACAAAAAAATAGAAAAAAAATCAGATCCCATTTCCCCCAACCTAGATAGGCGCCGTTCTCACTCCCCTGCTTCTTCATCACCCTCTCATCTCCAATACAGAGGTGAGAAACCAAACCCAAAAACAAAAGTTTCATCCTTCATACACCTCTCTCTTCAAGGATCAAGCAGCCGCCTCCTCTAGCCGTCGACCTCCCTGGCCGGAAAGCCGTCCCTGTCGCACCTTCTTCATCACTTCACAGCGACCAGCCCGCCTTCTTCCTCACTTCACCGCGACCAACCCGTTACAACCTTCTACTCATCTCTTAAGCTAAGAGAGTATTTCCAAAAAAAAGGGAAAACTCAATCGTACCCTGCCAACAAAATAGAAATGAGAGAAGATTGAGAGAGTCCGTGCGAGGCATTCAAAGTTGACGGGTCCGAGGTGCCGCTCGAGGTCCGTTCGTGGTTTTTAGTTCTTGTTACTGCATTGTCACTTTTTGAACTTCCATTGCTGCAATTGTGTATATCATTCTTCAAACAGCAAATCGATTCAAGGTCCATATTTTTTCTCCTTACTCTTACCATGTCTTTGGTGTTGATTATTATGTGGTAGAATCATGTTTAAGGGGATTTGAATTCGTTACTTAATTTTAAGTGAATCTGTTTGGTTTAGACATGCCGGATTATGGTTTAACTTGATTTTCTGATTATTGATTTGGTATTTGACTTTTTGGACCTTTCTACATGAATATGTAGCCTATTCAGTTAATCTTCTTATTCAAAGTTCATTGTTTGAAGTCGTCCTAATTTGTTTGTTGAAAAAGGATTGTTCGTGCCTCTTGAATATGATTTGAATTGGTTGGTTTAATTCCATACTTTATAATTATGGTTGGCAAGTTATGTTTATATTATCTTTACCTACAGTGAGTTAAGTCACAAATGGGAGCATAAGATAATTCCTTCATGTATTCATTAAAATCCAAGCCTTGAAATATAAATCCAGATTTTTTATAAGTATTTTCCTTCTGTTCTTGGTGTTTGCTTCTTCTAGATTTGTGTAAAATTTGAAGTACTCTAGTGTTCTGTCCTTGTATAAATGGTTTTAAACATGTTGCAACACTCTGTTAAAGGGAAAGGTGTTTTCATAAGAGTAGTATCTTAAGGTCTCGACGTCATCTGATTTGGAGCTTAAAATAGCAACGGTGACGTTAATATGTTGATATCCATTTCCAGTCATGAATCTTTCTTATAGATTAGTTTTAAAAAATGAAAATTCTGTAGCTGACTTCGCCAAGGTCGTGATTATTTTCCTGGCTTTGCGTTAGCGGGTCATTACGAGAAAATTTTCAGTTGGCCATTGCTCATTTCTTGTTTACATTTATATATTGTATTTACGTTTTAAATATGCCTTTTATTTGCGCCTTTCTTTAAATTGTGTTTTTGTCTGTTCATAATACCATGTATCACGTTGTGCATATTTCTTTTATGGATAAATACGGGTCATGGGTTTGGGTTTAAAAAGTTAAGAAAAATGAGCATAAATTGAATTCTTCTGTTATTTATTATCTTTTATTTAGTTTATTTCTTCGCAGTATCCGCTAGGAGCGTGCTTAGGCCGACCACAACTTTAAATTATTAATAAAAAATCACACGTAGCAATCGCGGGTGCATTTCATGTGACGCGGTTGTGATGTGTCCAAAAATAAAAAATGCACGCCATCGTGACTTGTCCCAGAATAAATCCATAAAATATCGAAAAATGATTTATAGACATATCCCGTAAGCTAAAATACCACTTTTAGATAAAGATTCCAAAACTTAGAGAATAATTGAATATCGCCTTAAATAGGCATTTTTAATCGTCATAACCATATACAATCTACACTCAGGTGTGGCAACTCATGTCCCCGACTCTAACTCAAAATATTAATTAAAATAAACATGTTGTAAATCGCGGGTACATTTCATGTGGCACGGTTTTTAACGTGTCCAAAAATAACAAGTGCATGTCATCGTGACTTGTATTAAAATAATTCCATAAATATTAAAAAGCGGTTAAAAAGTAAGAAGGTTAAAAAGAACAATAGGTTTACAATATGTAAATAATTAGATAATTAGGCCAAATATCAATGTTAAGCGACCGTGCTAGAACCACGGAATTCGGGAATGCCTAACACCTTCTCCCGGGTTAACAGAATTCCTTACCCAGATTTCTAGTTCGCAGACATTTTAAACAGAGTCAAAATTTCCTCGGTTTGGGATTTCAATAAATAAATGGTGTCCCGGTACACCGTAAAAAAATTCGGGTGGCGACTCTGAAACTAAAATAAATCCCAAATCTGAATAATGTCACTTAAAGTGGAAAAACTCCCTTATTACCCTTCATTAATCCGGGGTAGTGAAAAAGGAGGTGTGACAGTGGTATTTGTTTTTGCTTTTTTTGTGTGTGATGTGGATGGATATCACTTGTACTGCTCCCGCTTTCAACAATCCAAACTTGCCTTTTTTGTAATGGAAAAGGCTTATGTTTTATAACAATCAATGAAAACTATCTTTTGTTGTTAAATGCATGTGTTCTCTGCTTCTCTTTTCTATCATGTTGTGTGCACACATGTGGCATGAGTTAACTAGGCTAGACTTTTTTATGTTGATTGCTTTCTTGTGTATTTTAATGATGCCAAAAGGGGAAAGATAATTGAAGTAGGGGGATCTGATTAAGGGGGAAGCATAGAGTCAGGGGGAACTTGTGAAGTTCCTGGTATTTTATCTGGCTTATTGTGCTTTGCAAATGGTTGTCAATTTTAAAATTTTGTCATCATCAAAAAGGGGGAAATTGATGGGTTTAAAGTATCCTAAATTTATGTTTTGATGATCTAACAAACTTATTATCAAGAACCAGATAAAGGACCTGATGCACACTTGGTATATTTCTCCATCAATGAACTCAAGATAGTGTGAGTTGTATGACTTCAGACAAAAATGAATCAAATCAGGGGCCTGATCCTTGGGGTTTTCCTGACAACAGTACGAAGTCAACTCTACAGTTGGAAAGTGATTGCCTGCACTGTACATGCTACAGTGCAGAAACAATGTAGCAGCCACTACCCATTGGGAAGGGCTTTGTACCAACCAAGTGTTTACATCATCCAAGTGATGTCATCCAAAGGATATTAACAAGAAGTGTTACAACAAAACATTACTTGAACACTTGTGATATTATTCAAGAACTCAAGATCTGACCATCAAGAATTAAAGTCACGAGTGCGTCAAGAACAAAGTACAACACTACTATGGACCAGTTCCTACAACAAGTCTTTTGTATGTCCTTAGTTGAGTTGTATCTTTGTATTTGTTCTTCATTGTAATACATATTTTGCTTATTTAGAAGCTTTAACTAGGAACCTCCAAGAAACCATAAACCCTTAGAGTTTGTGTCATGACTAGAGTTAGTCATGAGTTGAAGTCTTTGTAATAGGTGTATTGCAAAGTGGCTTGTAATAGGTGTATTAAAAGTTAGTGAGGGATTAAGAGTTTCCTAGGTTACAATAGGTTGTAATCTAAAGATTTCTCAAGTAGTGAAGTTGAAATCCTACCAGTATAGGTCGTGGTTTTTTATCTCCTTGAGCAGGGATTTTTCCACGTAAAATCTCTGGTGTCATTTACTTACTGTTTCATTAGCTATTTCCATAGGAACAGGTCTCTATACAGTTTGGTGAACTCATACATTCTATCAAATTGGGAGAAATCCAAAGATTCTAAGTATGATTCCAAGGTTCAAGTGGACAAAAACAAGCTAAAAGTGGAAACTAAAGGGCTTTCCAATGCTCAAACCAAGTCCCTTAGCAATGTGGGATGCCTTAAATGTCAAGGACTTGGTCACTACAGAAAGATTATTCGAATAGAAGAACAATCATTGCCATGGATGATGGAAGCTATAGAACCGAAGCTAGTGACCAAGAGCAAAGAGATAGTGAACATGAAACAAGTGATGAAGAATTAGAAGAACAAGAAGATGATGGGCCGAGATCTTACTTGGTAACAAGAAAAGTTTTGGCCTTAGCTAGAGAAGATAAAGATCAAAGGGAGAATCTTTTTCATGGAAGATGCAAGATTTTGGGGAACTTTTGTTGTCTCATCATTGATAGCGGAAGTTGTGCTAATGTAGTAAGTTCCTCCTTGCTTGAACAAATGGATTTTCCAGCAAAGAAGCATCCCTCCATGTATAGACTACAATGGCTACATAAGTGTGGAAACCTTCGAGTCACCAAAATGGTACTCATAAAATTCAAAATAGGGAGATATGAAGATGAGTTTTGGTGTGATGTTGTTCCTATGTAAGCTTGTCATCTACTTTTGGGGCGTCCTTGGCAATATGATAGGCATGAAAATCATAATGGGAGAACCAACAAGTATTCACTTATCAAGGATGGCCACAAGTTTACTCTCCGCCCCTTAACTCCGTTTCAAGTAAGTAAGGATTACAAGATAATGAGGGAGTTGAGACAAAAGTTGAAGAATGAACAAAAGATGGAGAAGAGTAATGAGTGTAAGTCTCCAAGAGAAGACAAAAATGAAAAAGAGACGGAAGAAGGGGTAAAACTTCAATCTTTACAAGGTAAAAGTGAGAATGAAGGTGTGCCTAGTATAAAGATTCAATCTTTATGTGAAAAAGGAGAAGGGGTACCGAGACCGCGGGTGAGCTTCCTTGCAAACAACTACAAGTCTCTAAAGGAAGTTGCTCATGAACCTACTATATTTCTTTTTATGCATAAATATTGTTTGATTGATAATGATATTCTCTCTACCTTACCTAGTTCCATTTCTTCTCTTTTTCAAGGTTTTGAAGATGTCTTTCCGGACGAGCTACCAAAGGAGCTTCCCCCACTTAGAGGTATTGAGCATCAAATTGACTTTGTGCCCGGATCTCAACTTCCCAACCAAGATACTTATAGGAGCAATCTTGAATCTACAAAGGAACTTCATAAGCAAGTGGAAGAGCTTCTAGAGATGGGCTTTGTTCGTGAAAGTTTGAGCCCATGTGCGGTATCGGTCATACTAGTGCCAAAGAAGGATGGGCGTTGGAGGATGTGTGTTGATTGTAGAGCCATCAACAAAATCACGGTAAAGTATCATCATCCTATCCCTAGGTTAGATGATATTCTTGATGATTTGAGTAGTTATCAAATATTTTCCAAAATTGACTTGCGAGGTGACTATCACCAAATACGAATGAAACCTAGTGATGAATGGAAAACCGCCTTCGACCAAGTTTGGTTTATATGAGTGGATGATTATGCTATTCGGCCTCCCTAATGCTCCTAGTACTTTCATGCATTTAATGAATCATGTCATGAAGTCTTTCATAGGCAAGTTTATTGTGGTTTATTTTGATGACATTCTAGTATACTCTAAAACACTTGAGGAGCATGTGGAACACCTTCATAATATTTTTGATACTCTTAGATGAGAAAAATTATTTACTAATTTGAAAAAGTATAATCTTTGTGTTGATAAAGTTGTCTTTCTTGGCTTTGTTGTTAGTGCTCAAGGTGTTGAGGTTGATGAATCTAAGGTGGAGGCAATTAGGAATCGGCCTAGACCTAAGTCAACCGAGAATGTTAGGAGTTTTCATGGCTTAGCGGGTTTTTATAGAAGATTTGTAAAAGGGTTTAGTACTATTGCCAACACCCTTGACCAAAATTATCAAGATAAATGAGAATTTTCTTTGGGGTCTAGAACAAAAGGAGGCTTTTAATGCCTTGAAAGAAGCTTTGAGTAGTGCGCCACTCTTACAATTGCCAAACTTTGATAAGACCTTTGAGATAGAGTGTGATGCAAGCCAAGTAGGTATTGGAGCGGTTCTTATGCAAGATGGAAAGCCTTTAGCCTATTTTAGTGAAAAACTTAAGGGAGATTGTTTGAAGTACTCTAACTATGATAGGGAGTTGTATGCCTTAGTAAGAGTCATAGCTACTTGGAGACACTACCTTTGGCATAAGGAGTTTGTTGTTAAAACCGATCATGATGCTTTGAAGCACCTTAGAAGCCAAGGTAAATTGGGGAATAAACATGCTAAATTGTTGGAATTTTTAGAGTAATTTCCTTATGTGCTTCATTATATAAAAGGCAAGGAGAATGTAGTAGCGGATGCACTTTCTAGGAGATATGCCTTATTGAGTACTTT
Organism: Nicotiana knightiana; assembly: GCA_005239525.1. Classification (NCBI taxonomy): domain Eukaryota; kingdom Viridiplantae; phylum Streptophyta; class Magnoliopsida; order Solanales; family Solanaceae; genus Nicotiana; species Nicotiana knightiana. The sequence goes on from ML403031.1 coordinate 59,324, forward strand.
GTCTTGTAAGTTGATAGGATTTGAGTGCTTGAAGGATCTTTATCCTAGTGATGTTGACTTTGGAGAGATATATCCTAAGTGTGAGAAACATGAATCTTTTAAGAGAATCCCCAACATAGAGGAAGAATGTCTTGACAAAGAAGAACATAAGGAGAGAAAGAAGGAGTTAGCTCACCTTAGGGAGGAAAGAAGATTTTTCAAGGTTGATGAATTTTTGCTTATTGAAGGTAGACTTTGTGTGCCTCGTTCTTCTTGGAGAGAGTTTCTAGTTAGGGAGGCACATAGTGGGGGTTTGATGGGTCATTTTGGAATTCATAAGACCTTAGTCATTCTTGAGGAACACTTTTATTGGCCTAAAATGAAAGGTGATGTTGTGTATTTGTGAAAATTGTGTTGAATGTAAGCATGCTAAATCCAAGTCTAATCCTTATGGTTTGTACACCCCACTCCCTATTCCCAAAGCGACATGGCTTAATATTTCTATGGACTTTGTGCTTGGTTTACGTAGGGCGAAGAGGGGAAAAGATAGCATCTTTGTGGTTGTTGATCGATTTTCTAAGATGGCTCATGTAATACCTTGCCATAAGAGTGATGATTCTACACGTGTACTTGATTTGTTTGTGAACAATGTTCTTAAGTTTCATGGGGTTCCTAGATCTATTGTTAGTGATAAGGATACCAAGTTTGTTAGTTACTTTTGGAAAGGCCTTTGGAGGAAACTTGGCACACATTTGAAATTCTCTACTTCTTGCCACCCCCAAACCGATGGAGAACCCGAAGTGGTCAATAGGACCTTAGGTAAAATGATTAGGGCCATGGTCAAGGGGAAACTTACTTCTTGGGAGGAGCATTTACCATTGATTGAGTTTGCATATATTCGTTCTTATCATTCTTCTATTGGCATGACTCATTTTGAATATGTGTATGGTTTTAATCCCCTCACCCCTTTGGATCTAACTCCTTTTTCTCAATATGTGATTGTTAGTTATGTCAAGACAAGGACCGAGGCTATGAAGAAGATTCATGAGAAGGCAAGACTTCAACTTGAGAAAATGAATGACAAAGCTGCTTCTAGGGCCAACAAAGGAAGAAAGTGGATGATATTTGAACCCGATGATTGGGTTTAGATTCACTTGAAGAAGGAAAGATTTCTTCAAAAGAGAAAGAACAAACTCCTCCCTAGGGGAGAAGGCCCCTACCAAGTTCTTGAAAGGATAAATGTTACGCATATAATATTGATATTCCTAATGATATCCTTGTTCACGATGTATCTAATGTTAGTGACTTGAGTCCTTGTGTTGTAGGTAATGATGGTGCAAATTCGAGGACGAATTTTCTCAAGGGGGGAGGATGATACATCCCGATATTCATCTACTTCATCTAGACCATTCACAAGAAGCCAAGCAAAGGAGTTGCAAGATCTTGGATTGTTGATTATGAAGTTTGAAGCATCCGAGAGAGTTTTGGAGAAGTCTCATACACATTACAATGTGTTCCAATGGTTTGAAGACCAAGAAAGCAAGAGGATGAATTTGGAGTAGGTTCTATCCAAAGTGGCTAATTTGCATAATAAGTCACTCTTTGGGGCTATTTTAGAAATTTCTTGTACCTAAAATAGCACTAGTATATATAGCTAAGCGTTAGTGCCCTTAGAGATAGACTTGATGAATGATAAAACTTGAAGACATGCAAGTCTCACACTCTTTCCTTATCTTTTAATTAATGAATTTATGTTTATGCCTTTAATTCCTTTGTTGCTTTGTTTATGCTTTTATTAGTGCTAAATTAGTCTTAGTTGGTGAGCAATTAGTAACGAGTGCTTAATTACTTGATTACTTTATCCGAGTTTTCAATAGTTGTCAATCTCTTGAAGGTTTTCATAGCTTAAGGTTATAATTGATTACGATCATAGAAGTAATTAGGCTTCATAGCCTAATTGGTTCTTGTTCTGCTAATCAATTATAGGTCTAACTTTTTTTGTTGGTTCCACGTATTTTGCTATATCTGTGTATTCGTTCGTATTATGTATCAAGTTGAAAATATCAACCACGAAAGATGAGTAAAGTACTATTTTTGCAAATTTTGTTCTTGTAAAAGTTATAAAAATATCAACCACGGGATCTTGAAATATATAACAAGAAAACTTTATCATGGATAAAAGATGCAAATTTTATGTGTAAAATAATGATTAATACTTTAGAAGTTATCCCTTTCTTGCACCTAAATTTTGTTAAATCTTTATATTGAACTTTAAAACCGATTAATCTTTTCTTATTATCTTATTATTTTTTTATTTGATAATGTAGTATAATCGTAATTCTTTTCATGTTATTATATGTGAACTATAATAGTCCAAACAATATTTTGCTATTTAGTAAATTTTTGTGTATAATATCTTTAAAATTACACTCAATAACTAAAATAAATGGCATATAATTTTTTGAAACTATAGAAGATAAACGGGGCACGAGAGAGAGATTAGAAAAGTAGAATTTGGTAATACAAAAATATCCAAAAATAAAAAATAACAAAATAATCCTTATTGAGATGATGAGGTAATATTAAGAATTTGAATTAATAAAAAAGAAATTATTTTCTTATTGAGAAAAAATATTTCAGTTTTTGAATTAACTAATTAACAAAATAATGCCAGCCAATTCTTTTCTAAATAGGAAAAAATCAAGTTGAAAAAACTCTTAGAGTACATCAAGTTGGTTTTAAAAAAAAAAAAGCAATTTGTGGTTAAAGCAATCAAAAAAATAAAACAAAATAGATGATGTAGTATTAAGAGACAAATTAATAATATAAGCTTGAGGATAAAACTTGAAACAAACTTGAAACAATAAAGATAAAACAATAGAATATAATTTATTTATTTGTCATTTATTTTTCTCTCCTTTTGCCGTTGTTATAATAGATGACAACTCCATATATTTTTTACATTGTCGTTAGAGAATTTTTTGTTTTTATTTTTGCGATCTAGACCGTTAACGCTCACCATATCTCTGTTTAATCATGATAAATATTATGAGAGCTCTTTTATTTTTCAAAATACTTTTATCGTCCTTGTAAGTTTAGAATATATTGGATGCAATTAATATGTCAAGGTATAACATTAATTTCTTTAGCATTTAAGAAATTGTTGCACTTATTTTAGGGTCAACTGCTATATTTCAAATTATTTGTTGTGTTTCTCTTTTACCCACCACTTAAGAAACATTAATTAGGAGGGGGGTTGGAGTATTTTACCCTTATTTATGTCTTAAAATATAATTTCTCTTCATGGAATATTTATTTTATTTATGTGTTATCTCCATCGTCAAGAATAATTATTTTTAAGGGTAAAATAAAAAATATATAATTTATTTTATCTTGAACTTCCAAAATAACAAATAATTTGAAACAACAATTCTTACAAAGCACGACAAATAATTTGAGACGGATATAGTATATTTTTGTTGATTAACGCGAGTACACAAAAATTGGTATATTAAAATATTGAACACCTCAACGAAATTCCTAATTCGCTTCAAGCATTACGTGGAGCCGAAATGCTGTAGATTCCTATTGAAGCTAAAGGTAAATGATTAAAAGTCTGGTCTGGAATCAGATGCTACAATTCATTACAAACAATAAATTAAAGATAGGATCAAATTAAATCCTTTTCACTTGTCTTTGTTCTCTTTCGTTTTACAGTTTGAGAAATTTAGCCAGTTCATGGGTATGTGCATGAGCTTCACGGGAAAAGGTCAGTCGCAATTCTTCTCTTCTTTTACCCTTATAACTTAATCAATCAGTTTCACAGTTAAAGTTTACCTTTCTCCGAATATTACTCCCTAGTTTCACCGTCTAATCCCCATGTTTTCCGTTATTTACGCGTTAGGTTGATGGTATTCCTAATATAAAAATTTAGTCTGCGGAGGATATTTTTAAGTTTTGTGGCGGTCAGCAACCCCATTAGATGTCGCGGCGGTCTTCAAAACCCCAGCTGTAAGGTTCGTCACTATCATTTTGTGGCAGTTTTTTACAGCCCGCCGTAACCATTTAACGGAGGTTATTTTCCGGCGGTTATACCTCCACAAATTAAAAATTTTAATCAATTTAGCAACTTATAAAAAAATATACAACAGGGGTTGAAATCTCAGCTACATAATTATTTTGTGGCGGTTTCAACCTCCGCAATATATCTTAGAAATATGACGAATTCTATTTCGCATCAGCTTTAACCCCCTCAATTTGTTTATTTAGTGACAGTTCTAACCTCTCCTATTCAATGAAGACCTTTTCTTTTTTTGGCAATTGTGGGAATACCTGTTTTTCTAATAAAATATTTCAATTATATTAATAAATTTTAAGAGGCATTAACATAATACTAAAATGCATAAATATTAAGTAACATACACATTATAGATCAGAATCATAAGCAATCGACAGATAGTATTGTCATTAATCTCAAAAACTAAACTTAAACACAAAGTATCTAGTTCAACCATTCAATTACAGTATCATACTTAGTCATCTATTACATTTGCAAAGAAATTCAATGATTTTCATTAAGATTACTATCACTAGATGATCTTCTTACGGCCATAGGTGAAATATATTCGCTAGCTACATCACTTGGCTGCAAAGAAATAAAAAGCATGTAAACATTTTTTTTTTTTAGTTTTTCAAATTAAAAACGACATATAACTAGATTTATTTACCGCTGTTGGAGAAGGAGAAACGAAAATCCCAGCAAATTGTTCAGGTATTGTCCTTTCTTTCATAATCGTATATACCTTGAAAGCATTCATCATTTGGTGATGTGCAGTCATCATTTGAGCATAGTTCTCTAGGCTTTGATTGTGAGCATTCAAAATCAGATTGTACTTCTCTTCGTATTTGGACGAACATGAACCTTTATCACAACTGGAAGTATTTATACCTCCAAAACGCCGTCTTGTTTGTCTAAAAACTTTACTCGGGATAGCTCCTAACCCCAAGCACCTTATCCTTCCAGGATGCTCTTTTCCTAGCATCTTACCAACGATATCATTTGGTGAAACTTCAGACTCATTTGTGACGCTTTGGCTTACAATTGGCTCAATTTTTTTCTAATAATATACACAAAATCCATTGTCATAATTTCAATTAGTAATTGACAACATAAGGAAAATAAAAGATTAGCATAATTAGTATTGATAATTTTCAATCAATTTTGAGCATCTGAAAATGAATTTCAAATATTAGTAATGTTCAATATTGAACATTTGAAATAGGCATAAAGTAGAGTTATGGTCTATGACAACTGGAGAAACGAAACATTCAATAATATCATAGTGTTAGTATGTTATTGCTATAGTGTTGTATGTGGAACAATGTCAACTTCATTAATGGGCTACAACTTTGTCTTCATATTATACTTTCTAGTGATCTAACATCTTCATGTATACTTTCTAGTGATCTAAAATACATGAGATTTTTAACAAGTAAAAACTTACACATATTTCTCTTGTTGCTTCATTAACATACGACCGATATTCCTTCTTATGAGTAGCAAGATAGAGTTGTGCTCGTCCAGGCTTTTGTCCAGATTCAGCAATCTATAAATAAAAAATCAAGTCAGAATATCTTTTAATCAGAACTTAAAAGATCAATCAATTACCGGATCATGAAACAACGTGCTATTAACTTGATTCATTCAACAAAATAATCATTTATCTTTTAAACAAATAATTCAAAATCCAGTAATCAAGAAAAGCACATGATGATTCCATAAACACAACCTAAACCAAATCGCGTGCAAAAACTACTAAAAATTGGAGCAGAGAGAACCTAAATCAAATCACGTACATAAACTACTGAAATTCAGATATTAGGAAAACATAATAAAATTCCTTTTATTATCATACAAACAATCCCTCCATTATATTTCGCGCATAGCTAACACATGAACCAAATAATCCCTTGGTGTTTTGTTAGTCACAAACTAGAAGTGAACTATAAGATACTATTTTGCAGTGTTTTACAAATATTAGTACTCATGAACGTGCGTTGCACGTTAAATATTACACGTGATGATTTAAATATTTATTTATATGAAAGAACAATAAAATTTAATTAATGAGAGAAATTTTATGTATAATAATACAACAATCGTCAAAATGCTGAAAAATATTACTACATTAGTATAATACATGAATTTAAAATAAAAGGACATCATCCAAACTTACACAAATGATCAATTTTGTCATGTTAGTTGGATAATTATGTATTATAGTTTAAAAGTATTTAATGTGATGGTATTTCAACGAATACTTCTTTGTGGACAATATTTTTTTTTGTATGTTTCCTCCTAATGCTTTGATTGCTTTACCTTAACGAGAACTCTTGTTGTCGTTCTTGATATATCTCTTGAAAGTGCAACATACAATTGTTTGTGCAGGAAAATATATTGCGGTAAATTTAGTCTAATATTTAGGATGTTTGTCATTGTGCCTTTTTTATTATATTTGTAAAACATAAACATACTAAAAATTATTAGTTTCGGAAGATGAAAGTTGAATTCAGGGATAAGAATATACTTAGAAGCACATTGACCATTATTATAATTTTTGCATGTATGACGTTATTATCAAAACTTTAATATACCATTTATGTGTTGTTACATAAGCTATCTGCGCGTATCTAAGTTTTTCAGTAGCATGACGGGCATATTTTTCTTCAAATCAACCTATATACAATGGAAGACCAATTTTAACCTAGTCTATTATATAAATGGTGACACTAACATACGTAAGAACGAATAAACTTGACAACAGACATGTATGGTAGAAGGTCATTTGGTATTAAAATATTTAAGTATTCTTCTTGGTAGTAGTTATTGGTATCATTTTTTTCTGAGTTACAAACATAATAACATCTTGATTTTACTATAAAATTTTGCAATCAACCTTTTATTTAGTTAATAACATATTTATTTCTGCTAGCTAAGCTATCTTTTTAATTCCATCATGCGATTTGCACAAATTGCATTTTAATTTAATGATAGAAATATTTCTCTTTTTAAATGCGCTACTATTACCATTGAGATTGATAAACAAGTGTTCAGGAAGAACCAAATCATCTTTTAATGGATGCTCTTCTTCATTTCTGACACGAAGCAAGAAGACACTGAGTACTGGATCTGTTCTTACTTTATATTTCTTGTCAGTTGAATATTTTTCATTTGAGGCCAAAAGTATAAATTTGGCAAGGTAGCTTTTACGGCCTCCGCTTTTGTCGATTTTGGAACTACTGGTAGTACTTGACATAAATCACATCTCAAACCATTAATTTTACATCAAACGGTTCATTAATGTCCAATATATCTCTAGAACTTCGGACAATTATTTCTACCATTTTACACTTAGCCATAAGTGTTTCATCCCATATTATCAATTTTGCGTTCCTTATAAATTAGCACTGTTGTTGGCACACCACTTGCTATTATTGCTAATAGTATCATGCCTCTTGATATGATATTTGCAAGTAATACATGACGTAGAAATATTATTTCGATTCCGCTGGAGGCATCTACAAAGAAAAATCCCGTTGTAAACCGACATTATATTCATGCTTTTATAATAATATATATTATTTTAGCTATTTGAGTAAAAAAATAATACTCCTAAGCTATCTATAAATAAATATTTATGTGGTCATTTTTCTTAATTCAAGTTCTGAGTAGTTATTGGAGGTCATGTCCTCTATTTTTTCAAGGGATTTTTACCTAGTTATACTAAATTAGAAATTTATTTACCTATATTCTCTATGTTTTGAAGTTTTTAATAAGTATCTAGGTTTCTCTTACAAATTATATATATTATTTCTTAAAAGACTCTCACTCCATTATTACTTCCTTCAATTAAGGGATTCAATTATATCATTTCCCGTTTTTTCCCCTCACCTCTGATCTCTCTTTTTTTCTTTACATCAAAATCCTTTAATCTACGCGCAGAATCTTCACCTTCTCTCTTTCCACCATTACCGACAATTTTATAATATTAAAAAATATTCTAAAATTTATGATTATTGTATGATAATTGTATTTGAATTGTATCAGATACATCAATACCTAAATATAAATGTATCATACTTGTATCACAATTATATCCAACTTGAATTTGGTATATTAATACCCAAAATAATACCTGATACAATATACTAATAAATTAATATACAATTATCATACTTGCGATAAAAACTGTAAAATTCGTCACGTTAACACAACTGCTCGTAACAATGTACAATGAATATACAATTATCATACATTTGTTATACAATTCCTGCAACAATTATGATACATATACAATTATAATACAATCGCGATACATTCTGAAAAATTGTGACATAATTATGATCTTCATCTTCTTCAAGTTTCAATCACAACTCTACACTATTTAATATAATCATATTATAATTGTATTAATGAGTATTTTTTTGGGTATTGATGTGTCATATACAAGTCACATACAATAAAGATTTTAGAAAGAAAGAAAACAAGATTCAAAGTTTGCACACAACTTGATCCTATATCAGTATTTCGAATTTTATCGTATTGTATAAATAAGAAAATAAAGTTTTTCGGTGATTAGTAAGAAAGAGAGAAATTTAATTTCAAAAACTTTGGAAGAGGAAAATAATCTGCATTTTTTTTGGGGGGGGGGGGGGGGGGAAATTTGGG
>ML403031.1:77744-92862 GCA_005239525.1 Nicotiana knightiana
CATTATCAAGGCGAATAGCCTTTATAGGATAATCTGGGAATTGTGCCCTTAATCGAATTATTTGGGCTAATAGCTTTGCAAACGCCAGGTTGCGAGATGATAGTAGGCACACATGAGACCATCTTGAAGATGCATCTATTAGGACCATAAAATATCTAAACAACCCACTTGGTGGGTGAATAGGTCCACATATATCCCCATGTATACGCTCTAAAAAGGCAGGGGATTCCATGCTAACCTTCATTGGTGATGGTCTAGTTATCATTTTACCTTGATAACAAGCATCACAAGAAAATTCATCATTTGTAAGAATCTTCAGGTTCTTTAGTGGATGTCCACTTGAATTTTCAATAATTCGTCTCATCATTATTGATCCAGGATGGCCCAAACGGCCATGCCAAAGCTCAAAAGTATTTGAATCAGTAAACTTCTGGTTTACGATAGAGTGTGCTTCAACTGCACTGATCTTTGAATAGTATAAGCCAGAAGATAAAGTTGGTAACTTTTCTACAATGCATTTCTGGCCAGAAATATTCTTTATAATATAAAGATATTCCTCGTTCATTTCATCTATTGTCTCAACATGATACCCATTTCGGCGGATATCTATAAAACTCAACAAGTTTCTTCGGGACTTGGAGGAGAATAATGCATTGTTTATAATAAGTTTTGTTCCCTTAGACAGAAATACAATTGCTCTTAGGGAGCCTTCAATTAAACTTATATTACCAGAAATTGTAGAAACAATTGCTTTTTCCTTATGCAAATAAGAAAAGTATTTCTGATCTTTGAATATGGAATGAGTTGTTCCACTATCAATTACACAAATATCTTCATGATTGGTCTTTGATCCAAACATAATTTGAGGATTATCCATATTCTTCAAAACGACATAAACAAAATATATTATAATAAACGTTATTATCAAAACGTAACTTCTATTACATGGCCATACTATCTACTAAAAAAAACAAAAAATAAAATATTTATATTTTTACAGATTCATCAGCGATTACATGACATGTTTCTCCTTCTGGGAGTGCAAAGTAATCAGCTACATCCAAATGCATGAAGTCTAAATTATCTTCAAAAATAAAATTTGCTTCAACATTTTTGTCTGTCTTCTTCAGGGAAGCTTGATAAAGCTCAACTAGGTGCTTTGGTATACGACAGGTACGTGACCAGTGCCCTTTTCCCCCACATCTATAGCATGCATTTTCTGCATTTGTTACTTGCACCGCTTCATGCTTTTGTTCCTTCCTTTTCCACTGCTGGTGGTTAGGAGGGTTCTTTGGTGCATTATTATTACCATGATTATATTTTCTTCCCCGACCACGGCCATGACCACGACTGGGGCCACGACCTCTTCCATGCTTAGCTTGGTGGAAGTTCGTCTCATTCACTTCAGGGAATGGACAAGAACCAGTTGGTCGGCTTTCATGGTTTTTCATTAATAGCCCATTATGTTGCTCGGCTACAAGAAGATGGGAGATAAGTTCAGAATACTTTTTGAATCCCATCTCTCGATATTGCTGCTGCAGGAGCATATTCGAGGCATGAAAAGTGGTGAAAGTTTTCTCCAACATATCATGATCAATAATATTATCACCATATAATTTCAATTGGGAAATAATCCTGGACATAGCAGAATTATACTCACTGATAGATTTAAAATCTTGTAGCCTTAAACGAGTCCAGTCATAACGTGCCTGTGGAAGAACGACCATCTTCAGGTGGTCATATCTATCTTTCAAATTTTTCCACAGTATGACTGGATCTTTAACAGTGAGATATTCCATTGTCAAGCCTTCATCAAGGTGATGGCGTAGGAATATCATGGCTTTGGCACGGTCTTGGTTTGATGCTTGATTTTTGTCCTTGATGGTGTCTGCCAGACCCATCGCATCAAGATGAATTTCAGCATCAAGCACCCAAGACATGTAGCTTTTGCCCGATATATCCAGGGCTACAAATTCAAGTTTAGAAAGATTTGACATTATTTAGAAAAGGAAAGTTCGTACCTTTGATACTTTTAAAGTATTTGCTCGAGATGGCAGTCTCGTGCTGATAACGTGTTATAAAATAACGACTGTAAAGTAAATAAACTAAAGACAAGTGTAGAGAGAAACTGATATATTATTGAACTTTCAAACTGATGTACATAATGAACTGAAATCTCCTCTATTTATAGAAGAAGGAAGCTGCTGTGTAAGCTGCTACTGTAAGCTGCTGTGTAAGCTGCTTGTAAGCTGCTACTGTAAGCTGCTGTGTAAGCTGCTACTGCAAGCTGCTGTGTAAGCTGCGTGTAAGCTGCTACTGTACCAGATGTAGATAATCTTCTTCCGGGGGTAATGTTTATCCATAACGGAGTACCAAAATGATAAACTTCTTTAGGAGGCTTATTTCCAATAGAGTACTAAATAGATAAACATATTTACGACAGTGTCCCATATGGATAAGCTTCTTCAGGAAGCTTATTTACAACGGAGTACTAAATAAACATCTATTATATAATATATATTTATAACACTTTGGTCCTAACTCAATTTTAAAAGAATATATGCTAAATTTGAATATTTTCTTAACATGGTGTAAAACTAGCAGATGTCCTGATTCAAATCTTATTGCCACCTTTTATCAGAAAGAATTTTCAGTGCTTTGCCCATGAAAGAAAACCATGCAGGCATACGAGAGAGTGTTTTGATTACTTTATTGTTTCAATTTGTTTGAATCTTTTTGGAGTACGAGGATCAATCTGACTAATTTTAAATGTGAATTCAAACATGAATTCTTTAAATTTCTTGAAATATAGTTTACATATTTAGAAATTACATAAAAATTATTACAAGTCACAATATATAACAATTAAAAAAATTTAAAAATTATTTACAAAAACATGGTCAAACAAAATCTTGTTTGATTCTCCAAAATAATAAGCTAGCGTTTGACCATAGATTCCCAAATTTGTTTTGAAAAATCTGTTATGGGTGAAGAAGTTTGGCTTGAAGATGAAAATGTGTTTTCAAAACATATTTTTCAAATTTATTTTTGAAAAACATGTGTATTATGAGGGATTTAGCTGGTTTTGAGATTTTGCCAAAATATAAGTAAAATTTATAGTCAAACATATATTTGCTAAATAAAACCCAAATTTATTTTTGTAAAATCTATAAGCAAACTGTAGGTTCATTCTTTTTGAAAAGAAGACAGTATTAATTATTCTCACCGTGGTTCCAAGTGTGTATATCTACAGTACTTTTAGCTCTCTTGTCTTTGTCAGACCAAACCGTGTAACTTCTCTCACAATTTTCAGCTCTTCTCTATATATTTGGTCTTATGTTTATTAAGCAAATTAAACTTGTATTTAATTAATTTTTTTCATTGTTATTGTGATTATTGTTGTAATTATATTATAAGTACTGAATTGAGTATTGCAGCTTCTTCTTGTTGTAATTTCTCTTAGATTGACTTCACAAAATGGAAAGAGGAAGGGATTCGCCACTCCCCCACTACATTACTCCCTCTTGTCTAAATTCCTGTAGTGTGATTCTAAAATTTGTGTTTTCTTAAATATGTAATAATATTTGTGTGATTAAGAGTAAAATAAAAATTTAAATTAAATTATTTCTATACACTTTAAAAGATAGCATTCTTTATGGAACGGACATAAGGAAATGACTTAATTTGTATATACACTAATAACAATATATAGATCTTTTTTAGTCTATTAGTGAAGTTTAATCAGTTATAAAAGATTATTTACCATTTTTACCAGAATGGCAATAATGCTTATCAAAAAATTTATCTTGAATTATTTAATAAATAACCCAACCGTCAGCGCATATATAAGTTAAACTTTGAAGAAGTTAGTGAATGCTTTCTCTGTAAACCACGTTTAAATACACTTTCTTAAAGATTCTCATATTATTTTCAATCCAAATGCTGTGGACATATTCTGTGTATATCAGCTTGAAGATCTGCAAAGCTTGAGACTTCCCTTTTGATCTTCTTCTCCTAGCAGTTGTATGTATAAATTAATATTGGATTGAACTTCTTCTGGTGTAGACCTTGCTTCCATAATCTTCCTGATCATCCAACATATATGCCTCCTGTTCAGGTATTGCCACAGAGATCATTGGCTAGCCTTTGATGTAATTAATGATCCATAGTTTATCTTGCTTATATGCTAGATCCCAACAAGTTTTTGCTTATATGCTAGAATTCGTTCTACTTTTTGGGGCACATCTTTTATCCCAATCAACCAAAACTTTCTTGATGATGGTATGCATCAACAAGTTTTAAGACTTTAGCAGGTAGTATCTCGACGAAAAAAAAGAAAAAGCAAGTACATCCTTAACGGCCTCTATTCCTGACGTGAACGGCTGCTTTCTTGGAACTAATTCATAGGCACTTTCCATTAGTTAGACTTCACACACTATATAAACAAATAGTTGAAGCGTGCGAATATGTACAAACAGTTGGGCCAGTAAACTTGCACACTAAATAAGATATATCGTTTGGTCAAGTTGAGTTCTTCCTGCATATATTATGATAGGGATTTAATTACCTTTAGTAACAACAAACTTTTGAATATTTTGACCCTTTGTAAAATTGACTGCCCATGAAAGATTACGTCGATAGTGAAATAGTATATTAAATGATTTCTGTATCTATATTTTATAAAAACATGATATGAGCAGTACATCTTACGGGGTAGGGGTTGGTCGGTAGGGAGGGGGGGGGGGGGAGGGTGGTGGTGGTGGGAAGATGTTTGGAAAATGACTTGTCTTCTCGTGCCACAGAAGTTAGTTTCCAGAAAATAGAGAAAAATGTGTTCTTAGGAAAAACAATATTTAAACTAACCAAATTTAAAAAAATCAAAGAAAAATATTTCCTTAATACCTAAAACTCGTACCTTTAATTAACTTCCCTTCAATGTCCTATTGAATTCTACCTACAACATTGAAGTAAAAGAATTCATGAGATTTAAAGAACGGCCAACTTGACATCTAATTATCTAATTTCACCAGTATTTTAGATATTAAAGAAAATGCGAGAGTGAGACGAAACATGAACTGATGTTAGAAGTCGTAAATACAAAGTTTGGTTAGATTCAGTCTTCATATGTGGATGGCAGTGAAATGATAAATATTTCTTCATTTTTAATTATAGATTTCAAGTTCAATTTCTGAATATATATAAAGTTGTCGCTGTTAGTGTTGGTCTTTAAGTTTAGTCTAACTTAATTTTAAATTTGGTGTAGCTTAAAGAAAGTGAATGGAAAATGGTAAGAAAAGAAATGTAGGGAAGTGAAATTTTGAATTAGTGCACTTTGTCCCTCATTGGAAGAAGGAAAGAAAATCTATGTGTATATATAGAGAAGCTCTTCTTCTAGCTCTTAAAGAGTTGAGAAGAAGGCAAGCCTCGCGCCGTCGTCGTCGTTTGCTCGGCTCGGCTTTGGCTTCGGCTTTGGTCAAAGATTGATTGATTAATCTTTTGGATAAAATTCTTTTCAAATTATTTAATTAATTAATGGAAAAGTTTCAAAGAGCTAGGTTCAATATTGTTATGTTTATTTGTTAAACAGTAAGGATGAAGCATTTAAGAAATACAAGAATGAAGTAGAGAATCAATTGAACAAAAAGATCAAAATGATTAGAAGTGATAGAGGTGGAGAATATGAATATGCGTTTGCAGAAATATGTTCGGAATATGGAATTATCCATCAAACTACTGCACCTTACACACCTCAATCGGAAAGGAAAAATCGGACATTAAAGGAAATGATGAATTCTTTACTAATAAGTTCCGGATTACCGCGGAGTTTGTGTGGGGAAGCTATCCTTACAGCTAACCGAATACTCAATAGAGTACCCCACAACAAAACGCGATCTATTCCATATGAAAAATGGAAAGGTAGAAAACCCAACTTGAAATATTTCAAAGTGTGGGGTGTCTAGCAAAGGTACAAGTTCCTTTACCTAAAAGGGTTAAAATCGGACCAAAAACAGTAGATTGTTTTTTCATTGGATATGCTACAAACAGTAAAGCATGTCGATTTTTGGTCCATAAATCCGATAATCCCGAGATTCATATTAATACGGTAATGAAATCAGATAATGCTGAATTCTTTAAAAGCATTTATCCGTATAAAACTGAATGCGAGTCGTTAAGTGAAAGACCTAAACAACCTCGGGAAGAACCAAAGGAAAATACTCCAAGTGTAGAAGATCCAAGGCGTAGCAAACATCAAAGAACATCTACTTCCTTTGGACCAGATTTTGTGACATTCTTGCTTGAAAATGATCTTCAAACTTTTAAAGCAACTATGTCGTCTTCTGATTCAGCATTTTGGAAAGAGGCAGTCAATAGTGAGATTCAATTAATTTTGGATAACCATACATGAGAATTGGTTGATCTTCCTCCTGGAAATCAGTCTTTAGGTTCGAAATGGATCTTTAAACGGAAAATGAAAGTTGATGGCACTATTGACAAATATAAGGCAAGACTTGTTGTCAAATGTTATAGACAAAAGGAAGGCATTGGTTACTTTGACACTTACTCGCTAGTAACGAGGATAACATCTATTAGGATGTTAGTGGCATTAGCGGCCGTGTATGGTTTTGAAATCCATCAAATGGATGTTAAAACAACTTTCTTAAATGGAGAATTGGAGGAAGAGATTTACATGGAACAACCTGAGGGTTTTGTGGTTCCTGGTAAAGAAAAGAAAGTGTGCAAACTTGTTAAGTCGCTTTATGGACTTAAACAAGCACCCAAACAATGGCATGCCAAATTTGATCAAACAATGTTGGCAAGTGGGTTTAAAATCAACGAGTGCGACAAATGTGTTTACATTAAAAACGCTCCAGGTCATGAAGTCATTATTTGTTTATATGTTGATGATATGTTGATAATAAGCAAAAACATGTCAGATATACATGCTACAAAGTGCATGTTGGCTAGCAAATTCGACATGAAAGACTTAGGAGTTGCTGATTTGATCTTAGGAATCAGAATTCACAAGACTCCACAAGGTCTAGCATTATCACAGTCTCACTACATTGAAAAGGTACTTGACAAGTTCAAGTATTTGGATTTCAAAATTGCCAAGACTCCAATTGACGTGAGTTATGCACTTCAAAAGAATGAAGGTGAAAGTGACTCACAACTGGACTATGCAAGAGTATTGGGAAGTTTGATGTATATAATGAATTGTACGCGACCAGATATAGCATGTGCTATTAGCAAACTGAGTCGATTTACAAGTAATCCCAATTACATACATTGGATGGCAATGAAATGAGTTTGGGTATCTGAAACATACCCAAAACTATGCTTTGCATTATAACAAATATTCCTCCGTGATCGAGGGATATAGTGATGTAAATTGGATCACCGTATCATTTGAAGTTAAATCCACGAGTGAATATGTTTTCACAATTGGGGGTGGAGCAGTGTCTTGGAAATCATCCAAACAAACGTGCATCGCCCGTTCTACAATGGAATNCAAACCTTTGGCACCTATTTATATACATTATGATAGTCAAGCGGCAATAGGCAGGCCAGGGCAGAGAGCGTTATGTATAACGGAAAATCTCGTCATATACAAAGGAGACATAATACCGTTAGACAACTACTCTCTAGTGGTGTTATCACAATTGACTACGTAAAGTCAAGAGATAACGTGTCAGATCCACTTACAAAAGGCCTATCTAGAGAGNATTACACGTTTAGGAATCACCTATGTAAGTGTGAAGTGTAAGCCGCTTCAAGGGGAACGAAAGTAAAGGCCAATTCTCTAAGCACTCATGAAACCAGGCGGTGTTCATGGCTTAAACGAACACAACCGTGAGAACCATAGATTTTTAAGGATTGATTGTGTAACTTATGTTGTCTAGGTATACAATAAAGCTCACCGATTGACCGAGTATATCAGATATAAGTTCACTATGGAACGTTCAAAGGGAAACCTACTTATCCAGATGCAATTAATTCTTGCATGTAAAACACACACACATCCGTGCATTCCTTTATTTTATAGCCATTCCCCATTCATGTGGGGGTTGTTGGTCTTTAAGCTTAGTGTAGCTTAATTTTAAGCTTATTCTAGCTTAATTTTAAGCTTGGTGTAGCTTAAAGAGAGTGAATGGAAAAGAGTGGGAAAAGAAATGGAGGGAAGTGAAATTTTGAATTAGTGCACTTTGTCCCTCATTGAAAGAAGGAAAGAAAATCTATGTGTATATATAGAGAAGCTCTTCTTCCAGCTCTTAAAGATTTGAGAAGAAGGCAAGCCTCGCGCCGTCGTCGTCGTCGCTCGCTCGGCTTCGGCTTTGGCTTCGGATTTGGTCAAAGATCGATTGGTTGATTAATATTTTTGGACAAAATTCTTTTCAAATTATTTAATTAATTAATTTAACAAATCCGAAATGACCCGCGACCCGGTCTGGTCCGACCCATTTTCTTTCCCGGAAGGATTCACACCTGTTCCAACAGCTATGGCTGTTCTGAAAGGTTGCAAAACCTTTTCAGAAACAGTACGAAATTGGCTATAAATATACCTTGAATCCCAGAATTTTTACTTACTAAATTTTCTGATCTTCTTCTTCTTCTGCACAAAATATTTCAGTAAATTTTACAGCCTTCGAGTGGTTCGTTGTTCACCGGCGTTCTTGGTACCAACACTCCAGTGAGTTAAATCGTTCTATCTGGGAAGATATATTTCAAAACCTCGGGTACTTGAGGGGAATAATTTCCTTAACGACACATTGTGTATTTAGTGGGCTCGGTTTATTCGTATATTATTTTTCCATAAGGGAAGCTAAGGACGCCTGGACTAGCGCGCCTGCGCTCAGCATGCGCTAGTGGTCGCGCTAGTCAGGTTTCTCACTGTCTCTGGTAAATTTCACTAGCGCGACCGCGCTAGTGAGGTTTCTCACTGTTTCTGTATTTTTCAGAAAAAAATATTATTTTATTTTATAGCAAATACAAATTACTAACAGTTAAAAAGTATTTTACCTCTCAGTATGAGACTTTCTGGCGCGAATCCAAATTTAAGAAATACTGAAGATCAGATGAAAAATTTGTATATAAGAAAGGATTAAATATCAGATATTCAGGAGCCCTTTTTTTGGAAATCAAATTCAAATATATGGACCATAAACCTACACTTGTCATACTTTGTAACTGATGTAGTCTTTAAGACTAGCATAAATAGGTATATATATAGCATAAAGAATACTTGTCACATCAATTTTTTTTCTTTTTCAAACTTAAGATAGCAACTAACAACACAAATGTATGAAAAAGAAAATATATTGGTACTTTGAAATGGCATTCGTGGTGTTTCTATTGCTTGTTCATGATCACTGTTAGCATCAGGGACCTATTGCTAATATTAGTTCCTCTTAATATATATTGCTTAAAGATGCGACAAATATTGTGATACGCTTAAAAAGGCTAGCGTCAAGGTATGTGAGGCTAACTCTCTATGTTTAAGAATATTTATGATTCTCCCTATGTCTCATTCTTACAACTATTACGAATTTTCTCAGAAAGTAATTATACCTTAGTTCCATGAATAGTTGTAGAACTTCTATTCTGTAGATGACGTGGTTTCATAATTCATTCAATATCCCATGAGTTTCAGTTATGACAGATCATTCTATTATGAATACATGTCCCAGTTTAGTCCTATTCAACATTCCAATATCATGTAACCCAGTATGATTCAGTATTTCACAATCATGTATTGCAGTATGATTCTCAGTTCCTTATTTTAAATCCTGAATGCGGAACACATGTACTTGGGCTCGAGGCCACAGTTTGTGCACTATATATATAAAGGCCTTAGGCTGCAGTTTATTTATTCAGATAAAAGGTGGTTCATCATTCAAAAGAGGGAGTATTCATATCCTTATTTTCTTTGTTCAGTTCGGTTTGTTAGTTATCAATTCTCAATTATCAATTATCAGTTCTCAGTTCTCAGTTTCAATTTCAGTCTTCTTTAGAGGCTCCGTAGACTATAGTCCAGCAAGTGAGATGTTAGCAGGCTTTTATGTGTTAGACTTGTTGGTTACTCGTTTATACTAGCAGATTTTTCAATACTTTCCGCATTTATGATATTTCAATCAGACTCTTTAGTATATCAACATGTTGCATGTTTATATTCAACATACAGTTATACCATATTGATTCAGCCATCCAATTGGTTCGCTCAGTCACATACAATTAGGCATCGAGTGTTGTGTTTTCGAAGCGTGACATTTTTTTGATTGAGTTATGCACAATATCTATTTTTTTAACATGGTAGAGAGAAAATAGCGATCCTGGTTCAAGTCTCGATCGCTACCATCAAAAAGATTTTTCAATGCTTGACCCATGAAAAACAATCAAACACACACGTAAAAGGGTGTGATTTTACAATTGATAAAAGTCTACCCTCTTACTTAAACTTTTAAATAAGATGCTCACCCCAATAATAAGAGTCATTTAGAAGAAAGAATGAAATAGTTTTAGTGCCAAATAGCAAAGACCAAATTAAGGATCAAGTGTGTAGTGTGAATAACAGTTTTAGCTTTTCTTTATTATGTTTGCCTGGCCAAACCGTGTAACTTCTCTCACAATTTTCAGCTCTTTCTACCTCTATATAAGACACCCCTTACCTTCCCTTCCCACATTAACACACACGATCCAACTCTCAAACTTAGTCGGCCATGAAAACACAACATTGGTCACTACTAAAGACACTCATGGAAAATGCAGCCAAGAAGATAGCTTTTCTACTTAGCTCTAATTACATGCAGAAATGGAAATTAACTTCAAAAATCCTTAGCTTTCGAAGGAAGCATCCTATAAGATTGTTCAACAAGTGTAAGAGCAGCTCCTTATACGATGTAATTGAACAACATGACTGTCCTTCTATACGTTGTATTCAAAGAATCCGAAGTACTGGGGCTCGGGATAATGTCAGCAATGAGGATAACGATGATGAAAATGACATTGATCGAAGATCGGAGGTGTTTATTGCTAATTTTAGAAGACAACTTAGATTGGAAAGACAGATTTCGTTGGAGCTTCGGTACTGTACATGATCATGAAGATTTCTTGTTGAGCAAGTAATCGACTGTTTAAGACTTTTTGGAGAATATAATTTGTTATTTATTTATTTATTTTGTTTAATTAAAACTTTCTTTATGAGTTCTGCGGCCAAAATAATAAATATTCATATAAATGTAGGTCTTAAGTTTCTTGAACAAACTGCTATTTAACTAAATTTTTCCTTTGTTATTGTCATGATCATGATTACTGTTATTATAAGTACCGAATTGCTCCTCTTTGGTTAACACAAGAAATGAAAAGAAAAAGGAATTCGTCACTATAATATAAATATTGACTGATAGTAGACTAGGTTCAAACTTTAATTTCCTTTATACAAAAGTGAAAACTTTGTCCTTAGAGCCCAAGATTAATAGCTTAATTATACTATTGTTATTGTGGGACAATGGACCATATATCCAACCTGCGAATTCCTTGTTTGAAGTGGGACCAAATGAATGTTTGGTCCTTGGAACCCAAGTTTAGTAAGATCAACACCATGCTTAAAGCTGTACCAAGTGATATTTTGCCCCTAGGATTAAGAGTCTGTATGGATGGGCTTAAAAGCTGGTCAAATTAGTTTTTAAGCACTTTTTAATTTTTGGAAGTGTTTGGCAATTAAAAAAAGAGTTTAAAGAAAGTTAAAATCAGCTTAAAAAAAGCCAAAACTAACAGGTTTGGTAAACCCAACTTTTTCGAAAATGGCTTAAAAGCCATATTAGTTTGACCAAGGATATTACATTCTTATCCCTTATAATTTTTTCTAATCCCGAAATTACCCCTCAGTAGAAAACCTACAAAACATACGGTTTCTTTTCTCTATTGTTCATCACCTCTTCTTTCTTCTTCCTCTTCTTCCATAACTCTCCCCAACTTCAGCTCCAATTTGACAGCCTCTTCAATTCAGTAAGTTATCTTTCTGTTGAATTTCAATTACTAGTAAACATTATTATGGTTTTATGTGTAAACCATCAGTTATATTGCTTCTTATTTAGACATTGTGATTGTATCATTAAACTTTTATCGAATTAAAGCTTCTATTTGTTGATACAAGTATTGTTAAGCTTTGGTAAAGCTTACTATTGTTAAGCTTTCTTTTACTTTATGTTTGTTTAACTTCAGTTAAGTTTATGTTTAGAAAGCTTCAGTTAACTTTATGTGTTCATTTTTCAGTAAAATGGAGAGTTCAAACTCTAGTGACATAGTAGATCCTTATCCAAGTTATTCTTCAGACGATGAAGATGAAGAAGAACTGGAGGAAATACAGAGGGAACAAGATGAGAAGGAATGGACGACTTTATGTCAAATAGCAGGTAAATTGATTTTGATGTATTACAAAAAATTCCTATGCAAGGAACCTTGTCGTACATCTAGTTGCTCTGGAAATGTATTTATTCATGAGATATTAAGAGGAAACGAGACTCGTTGTTATAAAAATTTTTGATTGAGGAATCGGTGTTTGCTGATCTATCGAATGACTTAACTAAAAAGTATGGGCTTAAACCCACACGTGGAATGTCTATACACGAGATGTTAGGCATGTTCTTGATGACTTGTGCACATAAAGCTGGAAATCGATTGATACAGGAAATCTTTCAAAATTCGGGAGAAACAATTCATAGACACTTTCATAGTGTTTTAAAGGCCATTTGTGAGCTTGCTAGAGATATAATTAGACCACATCAAAATTATAATGATGGTGCAGGAGCTCACAAGCCATGTAATAGTCGATATCTCCCTTTCTTTAGAGTAAGTAATATTTTTACATAATTTATTTTTATTAAGCTTATAACTTAACTTTTATAAGTATTACTAACTTAAGTTAAATTTATACTTTTAAATATGCGTAGGATTGTATTGGAGCACTTGATGGCACACAAGTTAAAGCAAGATTACCGCAAGGTCAAGAGATACCATATATTGGACGTAAAGACTATGCGACTCAAAATATTCTTGCTGTCGTAGATTTTAATATGTGTTTTACATTTGCATGGGCTGGTTGGGAAGGAGCAGCTCATGATAGTCGTATATTTGGTGACGCCCTTCGTAGACCAGAACTCAACTTTCCACGTCCAATTGGAAATAAGTATTATCAAGTTGATGCAGGATATCCGCATATGAAGGGATATATGGCTCCATACAAAGGAGATAATGTGAGATATCACCTAGCATAATTCCGTCGCGGTGCAACAAGGCAACTGCGAGAACCAAGAGGGCGAATTGAAAAATTTAACTATTTGCATTCTTCTTGTAGAAATATTGTAGAGCGCACATTTAGAGTTTGGAAAGCAAGATGGTATATTTTGCGAGACATGCTTTTCTATCCCATTGACACTCAAAGAGACATTGTACTTGCTACTATGGCCATTCATAAATATATTAGAAAGAAATGCAATATGGATGATGCATTCCGAGCAGCTGAGAATGAGAGATATGTTCCATCTGTTGATCCTGATGTTGGTACATCTTTGAGAGCTAATAACAATATAAATGTGGAAGATGTGGAAGAGCAAAGTGATCTTGTTTGGATGGGTCTTCGTGATTTGATTGCTAATGAAATTTGTGAAGCTTGATACTTGTAGTTGTATAAATCTTTTAAAACACTAATAAATCAAAGTCAGTGCCTACTGTACGTATTGCCGTGAATGGAACATGTTTTCTAATATTTGAACTTGTTGTATCAACAATTTATGGTTCTTTGGAAAATTAAAATAGTACTTCCTAATGGATAAACCTATGAGTAAAAAAATTACATTTCATGGTATTGGGCATAAATAATTCATACTTATATCTTTTGAATTATATTTGATTTAACAGTGTTCTTGGCTACCATGCAATAATGTTTCAGAATTATATTGTATTCATACACGTGACATTGACTATTAGGTCTATATATGTAATTTTTGACATTAACTAATTGAAACTTATTAATTTACATTCCAATTGAAAAATGTTATTTTGTTTCAATCTCTTGAAATATGCATATAATTAAGTGGTTGAAATTAGAACGATTGAAATTAAAAAATAGTAATACTTGATTTGTTGGAATTCAAGAGCAGTAGGAACAAAGTATTTTTCTTTCCCCTTTTGTACAAACTAAAAGTGAGCGTTCAAGAATTATATTTGTAAAAACTTCTTAAGTAATCATTTAAATTAAAATATAATTTTTTTTTATTTGTATTAATTATATGAATCAAATATATTGTAGTAATCAGCTCCTTTATAATGTTAATAGCTTTAAGGATATTTCTGTCTTTTTAACAGAAAAAAGTTCTTACCAGCACTTGTTTACCAAACACTTCAACAACTTTTTTTAAGTTTCAGTACTTTTATCCAAACAAGTAACTGCTTATTTATAAAACAAGTTTCAGTACTTAAAAATTATTTTTAAGCACTTGTGCTTAAAAGCTATTTTTTTCCGGCTAATCCAAACGGGCTCTAATAATAAGATCTCATATTACGTGTTAGAATGTCCTACATTGGTCGAAGATATTATCAATCCTTGTATCTTTATATGGTCTTTGGACAATTTTCAATCTTATGAGTTATAATTTAGAGTTGAGTTAGGTGAGAGGTTCATTTTCTTTGTCACAAGCCGATGTACCGAATATTACTTGATAAAATGTGATGCTGTCTCTTTGTGTCTTAGGCACGGTCATACATAACATAGAAATCACACTTGGAAAGGGTGGACAATTAGGTCTAAAGGCCAGAGGCGGATGTAACGTTTCAGCAATAGGTTTAACTGAACCTATAATTTTTTATGCAGAGTAAAAATTTATATATAAAAATTTATTAAAATTTTAAAAACATTAGATATGAACCTATAACTTTAAAGAGACTTTTATATTCCTATACATTATATGAAACTATATTACCCTTCCTACTCCAGTTTTACTATAATTACATTTTATATACCCGATTACTATTTATATACATTTTAAGAGAATTAATGATAATAATTAGTATCCTAAAATCACTCTAACATATTTTTCACTACCCCCACATTTCTCTCTCCACA
>ML403032.1:0-30070 GCA_005239525.1 Nicotiana knightiana
CAGTGGCCGAGATGATATGATGGGATGCCCTCAGAGGTTTGATGATGTTATGAACACATGTACATATGCACGATATGACATTCATACGTAAATGCATGATACTGTAATTATTTCATGATTTACAGATTATCCAGATTTACAAATTTAGTCATTTACTCTATATTTCTTCCACGCCTGTCATGTACTTAATTATGTGCCTTACATACTCGGTACATTATTCGTACTGACGTCCCTTTTTCCTTGGGACGCTGCATTTCATTCCCGGAGGTTCCTGATAGACAGGTCGAGAGTGCTCAAAATAGGCTATCAGCTCAGCGAAAGATGTTGGTACGCTCCAATTGCTCTGGAGTTGCTTGTTTGGTCAGTATGATTAGACGCGTATTGGTTGGTATGGCGGGGCCATGTCCTGACCTTTATGTTAAGGTGTACTCTTAGAGACTTGTAGACAGATGTCATGTATACGAATGCTTGTATGGACTTGTCGTCCTATCTTTTGAGTGTTTGAAAGATCTTGCCGGCCTTATAGGCTTGTACGTCATATGCATAAGTATGGATTACATGTTGGGTCATCCAATGTCGAGTATTTTCCCCAAGTTTTATTCTATTTATTTCACAACATCCTCTCTGGCTCATTTACCTATGGTAGTAAGATACGAAAGATATGCTATGTAGGTACTCGGTTGGGTAAGATATCGGGTGCCTGTCGCGACCCATCAGTTTGGGTCGTGACGGAAGTGGTATCAGAGCAGTTCTGTCTTAGGGAGTCTACAAGCCGTGTCTAGTTAACTCTTGTTTATGGGTGTGTCGTGCACCACACTTATAAGCAGGAGGCTATAGGGCATTTAGGATTGTCATACTTTCTTCTTATTCTAGATCGTGTGGTAGAGCTCAGTTGTAAGAACTTAATTTTCTAAATTGTATCTTATTTGTAATACAACGATACCTACATCCAGAAAAAGACGGTTGGTAAGATAGATTGTTGATGAGGCGCGCCCATCACAAGCCCGCCAGAGTGTCACGACCCAGTTTTATCCTCTGAAAGGTATCGTGACGGCACCTACTCTCTACGACTAGGTATGCCTAAAATTTGCGGAACATGACAGAATCAATAAAGTAAAGCCATAAAAAGAACTTAAGTAGAGATAACGTAACTACTCAGCATATACATTTATTTCTCAAAACCCGGAATGTCACCATAGTCACAAGCTCTGTACTAAATGTATCTCTATACAATGAAACAGTGGAAAAATATACAAGTTTTCTATGCCTATACTAGAGTAGAAGGGGACTCGTGGGATTCTGCGGACGCGGTAGAATTACCTCGCGGTCTCATAGCTACTGCTAGAACGACTCCTAGCCACGATACTATTTGTTGGTACCTGGATCTGCACATGGGGAAAACATGCGCAAGAAAGGGCGTGAGTAGTCCACATTCGGTACTCCGTAAGTGCCAAGCCTAACCCCAGTCAAGTAGTGACGAGGTCAGGTTGAGGCCCTTCTGAGTTTGTAAAACAAGTCAATATACAATTTAAAACAGGGAAAGATAGATAAGCAATGATAAATAGGATTAAAGCAAACGAAAGATTTAATAACATAAAGAGAGCCCTCGGCTCAGCACAACATATATCTCAACAGTAAATGTGCAATGCAGTACACGGGGAAAGCTCCCGGATCTCAGTCCATAATCTCAATTTAAATATTCTATGCAGTATAGTGGGAAAGCTCCCGGATCTCTGTCTGTAGTCCCAATTTAAATATGCATTTCAGTACAGAGGGAAAGCTCCCGGATCTCGATCCGTAGTCCCAATTTAAATATGAAATGTAGTACAGGGGGGAAAGCTCCAAGATCTCAGTCCGTAGTCCCAATTTAAATATGCAAAGCAGAAGAATGTATATTATGTCTTAATTAAACAGTCCAGAAAGTCAACATGCAAGAATAGAGTAAAACTACCGTAGCATGATGTGACTAGAAGCAAATAAGAGGAAATCAAGTCAGAACAGGTAGGCATGCTTACTCTTAGGCTATATACTCAATTAAGATAGGAAACAGTAATATATGAATGAAAATGAGAGATTTCATGGGAGTAAAAATAGGATTTTAGCAACAATGGCCCGTGTACGCACTCGTCACCTCGCGTACACGGCGTCCACACAACAAAATCAGTATAAAAATGCCTAAGGGAAAGTCCCCAACACAGAATCAGGCAAGCCACTTACCTGGATTGCGCTAATCAACTCAATACCAAGCTCTTGCCACGAGTATCTAACTCCGGGTGGCCCAAATCTATTTAAATCAATTGCATGGTGTAAATATCACTTCAAGGGAACAAAATAGGTAATTATTTATAAGCTAATACGCGAAATTAGGAAATTCGCCCAAAAAAGTCCCCGGGCGCGCATCTCGGAATTGGGTAAAATTTATATTTCCCGAACACCCATTCGCTCATGAACCCACTCGAACAAGAATCAGCAAAATCCGACGTCTAAATCTCCCTAAATCCTCAAATTTCTATTTGGGAAGATTTCATCCCATTTCCATGGTTTTTCATCCAATTTCCTTGATTAGATTGAGGAAAATGATAGAGATTAATGATATATAAAGGGATTAAGGTTAGAAAACCTTACCTAAGATCCTCCTCTTCAAATCACACTGAAAATCGCCAAGTTCCGAGCTCACAATCGATTTTGAAATTATGAAATTAAAAACCTCAGATTTTTGGTATAAACGTCCCAGACATTTCGCACCTGCGACGCTGGGATTGCGCCTGTTGTGCCGCACCTGCGGAAACCCAATCGCAGGTGCGGAAGTTCATTAAGTGGCCTTGGGTCGCACCTGCGGCACCCCTTTCGCACCTGCGGAAATACCATCGCAGGTGCGGAAGTTCCTTTAATAGTATGGGGTCGTACCTGCGGCTTCCCCTTCGCACCTGCGTGTCCGCACATGCGGTAATACAAACGCAGGTGCGAGACACCAGAACCAGAATGGTTCAGCTGTTCTCAAATTGACAAGACTCACCCGTTGGGCATCCGAAGCGACCCCGAGGCCCCCGGGACCTCAACCAAACCTACCAACTAACCCCGGTACATTTTTCAAACTTGGTCGAGCCTTAAAAACACATCTCATAACATCAAAATCATCAATTATGCATAGATTCAAGCCTAAGAACTTAGGAAATTTCTAGAATTCACATCTGATGCTGAAACACGTCTAAACTCGTCCGAATGAACTCAAATTTTGCACACATGTCATAAATGACATTACAGACCTGCTGTAGTTCTCAGAAATCCATTCCGAGTCCGATATCAAAATCTCACCTATCGGCCGAAATCGCCGAAATTCTAACTTTCGCCAATTCAAGCCTAAATCCACAATCGACCTCGAAAATACATTCTGAACACGCTCCTAACCCCGAAATCAACCAACGGAGCTAATGGAGTTGATGGAATTCCATTCCAGATCCTTCTTCACACAGCTCTAGCTACGACCAGATTTATAAAGCTAAATTCCACATTTATGGACAATGTGTCCAAAATCACCCCGGATTTCATCTCTCAACGCTCCGACAAGTTCCAATAACATAAATAGAGATGGGAGAAGCGGTAAATAGGGGATCGGGACGCAAATTCATAAAACAGCCGACCGGGTCGTTACATCCTCCCCCTCTTAAGATAATTGTTCGTCCTCGAACGATCATAGAAACATACTTGGAGCTAGAAAAAGATGAGGGTATTGACTCTGCATATCCTGCTCGGTATCCTAAGTTGCCTCCTCGACTGGCTGACCCCTCCAGTGAACCTTTACTAACGCAATATCCTTTGACCTGAGCTTTCTGACATGCCTATCCAATATAGCCACAGGCTCCTCAACATATGATAGATCCTTGTCCAATTGGGCTGAGCTGAAATCCAAGACATGAGTCGGGTCACCGTGATACTTCCGGAGCATGGAGAACCAAGTCTGTACCCAACAATCGGGCCTCACCCAGCTCAAACCATCCCACGGGAGACCTGCACCGCCTACCATACAAAGCCTCATACGACGTCATCTGAATGCTGGACTGGGATGTAGCTGGAGCTATCGGGAGTAGACTCGCCTAAGACAGAGTACTGAAGGCACTCAATAACTGGGCCAATGTCTCCTGGAGGTCTGGAGTAACAGTAGGGACCTCATGTGACCCTCCAACTGTAGTTGTTGGGGGCTCTTCTGCCTCTGCTCTAGCCGGTGCTTGGGCTGCACCGCGTGCTCGACCCCTGACCCGGCCCCTGCCTCTGGTGGCTCTGACTGGGGGCTCGGGTGCATGGTCATTAGTATGTCCGGTACGGATACAAACCATTTGCAAGAAAGAATAGAATAGAGTTTAACAATTTGATGATAGCAATTAGCACAATAAGGAATTCCAAAGGATTTGGTTGTTCTTAAAGTTACATAGCCTCTCGAAGATAGGTACGGACGCCTCCGCACCGATCCACGAAACTCTAATAAACCAGCCTGTGACTTATGACTCCTATGAACCTAGACGTTCTGATACGAACTTGTCACGACCCAATTTTACCCTCCGAAAGGTATCGTGACGGCACCTAGTCTCTACGACTAGGTAACCCTAAAATTTACGAAACATTACATAATCAATAAAGTAAATCCAGAAAAAGAACTCAAGTGGCATAACGTAACTACTCAGCATTTACATTTACTTCCCAAAACCCGGAATGTCACCATAGTCACAAGCTCTGTACTAAATTTAGCTCAATGCAATGAAACAGTGGAAAAATATACAAGTTTTCTATGCCTATACTATAGTAGAAGGGGACTCATGGGATTCTGCGGACGTGGCAGAATTACCTCGCGGTCTCATGGCTACTGCTAGAACGACTCCTAGCCACGATACTGGGTGTCGGTACCTGGATCTGCACATGGGGAAAATATGCCCAGGAAAGGGCGTGAGTACTCCACATTCGGTACTCCGTAAGTGCCAAGCCTAAACCCAGTCAAGTAGTGACGAGGTCAGGTTGAGGCCCTACCGAGTTTGCAAAACAAGTCAATATACAATTTAAAACAGGGAAAGATAGATAAGCAATGATAAACAGGATTAAAGCAAACGAAAAGATTTAATAACATAAAGAGAGCCCTCGGCTCAGCATAACTTCTATCTCAATAGTAAATGTGCAATGCAGCACACGGGGAAAGCTCCCGGATCTCAGTCTGTAGTCCCAATTTAAATATGATATGCAATACAGAGGGAAAGCTCCCGGATCTCTGTCCGTAGTCCAAATTTAAATATGCATTTCAGTACAGAGGGAAAGCTCTCGGATCTCGATCCGTAGTCCCAATTTAAATATGAAATGCAGTATAGGGGGAATACTCCCGGATCTCGATCTGTAGTCCCAATTTAAATATGCAAAGCAGAAGTATGTCAATTATGGCTTAATTAAACAGTACAGGAACACAACAGGCAAGAATAGAGTAAAACTACCCTAGCATGATGTGACTAGTAGCAAATAAGAGGAAATCAAGTCATAACAGGTAGGCATGCTTACTCTTATGCTATATACTAAATTAAGATAGGGAACAGTAAAATATGAATAAAAATGAGCGATTTCATCGGAGTAAAATTAATATTTTAGCAACAATGGCCCGTGTACGCACTCTTCACCTCGTGTACACGGCGTCCACACAACAAAATCAGTATAAAAATGCCTAAGGGAAAGTCCCCAACATAGAATTAGGCAAGCCACTTACCTGGATTGCGCTAATCAACTCAATACCAAGCTCTTTCCACGAGTATCTAACTCCGGGTGGCCCAAATCTATTCAGATCGATTGCATGGTGTAAATATCACTTCAAGGGAAAAAATAGCTAATTATTTATAAGCTAATACGTGAAATTTGGAAATTCGCCCAAAATAGTCCACCGGCCCGCGTCTCGGAATCGGGTCAAATTTCTATTTCCCAAACACCCATTCGCTCATGAACCCACTCGAACAAGAATCAGCAAAATCCGACGTCTAAATCTCCCTATATCCTCATATTTCTACTTGCGAGGAAAATGATATAGATTAATGATATATAAAGGGATTAAGGTTAGAAAACGTTACCTATGATCCTCCTCTTCAAATCCCACTGAAAATCACCAAGTTCCAAGCTCACAATTGATTTTGGAATTATGAAATTCAAACCCTCGGATTTTTGGTATAAACTACCCAGACATTTCGCACGTGTGACACTGGGATCGCACCTGCGGTGCCACACCTGCGGAAACCCAATCGCAGGTGCGGAAGTTCATTAAGTGGCCTTGAGTCGCACCTGTCGGCACGCCTTTTGCACCTGCGTGCCTGCACCTGCGAAAATACCATCACAGGTGCGGAAATTTCTTTAATGGCCTGGGGTCGCACCTGCGGCTCCCCCTTTGCACCTGCGTGTCCTCACCAACGGAAATACCAACGCAGGTGCGAGACAATAGAACCAGAATGGTTCAGCTATTCTCAAATTCATAAGACTCGCCCGTTGGGCATCTGAAGCAACCTCGAGGCCCCCGGGACCTCAGCCAAACCTACCAAGTGACCCTAGTACCTTGTTCAAACTTGGCCGAGCCTTAAAAACACATCTCATAACATCAAAATCATCAATTATGCATAGATTCAAGCCTAAGAACTTAGAAAATTTCTAGAATTCACATCGGATGCCAAAAAATGTCTAAACTCGTCCGAATGACCTAAAATTTTGCATACAGGTCATAAATGACATTATGGACCTACTATCGCTTTCGGAAATCCATTCTGAGTCCGATATCAAAATCTCACCTATCGGCCAAAATCGTCGAAATTCTAACTTTTTCCAATTCAAGCCTAAATCCTCAATCAACCTCGAAAACACATTCTGAACATGCTCCTAACCCCAAAATCACCCAATGGAACTAAAGGAGTCGACAAAATTCCATTCCGGGTCCGTCTTCACACAGCTCTAGCTACGACTAGATTTCTATAGCTAAATTCCACATTTAGGGACTATGTGTCCAAAATCACCCCGGATTTCATCTCTCAACGCTCCGACAAGTTCCAATAACATAATAGACATGGGAGAAGCGGTAAATAGGGGATTTGGGTGCAAATTGTTAAAACGACCGACCGGGTCTTTACACGGATTACCCTGATGACAGCCTTGGAGCAAGATATGGCTAGCTTACGCACTTCAGTCAATGACCTGGGTGCTCGAGTTGACACTTTGGCCACCCAAAGTGCTATGTCCAAGAAAAAGATTATGGGCTGGCTCCGGGCGTTAGGTCGAGCATGTACCTCGATCCTGGCACCGTCTCCGATCAGGACTAAGCACCAGGGAGGTCCCCTTACCTTACTTTGCTTTAATTTCTTTGACATGGGGACATGTCAAATTTTTAAGTTTGGAGTGGGGGATGGTTGTTGTTGTGTACACTTGTATAGATTGTGTAGTATTTTGGTTTGTTTGGTATTTTGATATGTTGTTAATTAACTTTTACTTAGCCTGAATACGGACACCTCTTGACGGGTCTCTTGAGGGTCTTAAATCGAAGAAAAAAAATAACAAAAACAAAAAGATTTCTTTTGCAAGGTAGTGTACCAGCTCCCCCTTGGTTTTTCTTTAAACCACGGTTCTTTTCCAAAGGTTTCCATTTGAACCGGGTGTAGTTAGTTTTTCTTTTTAGATTAAGAAGTCTTGGGCGAGGGAAGAATAGAAATAGGATCCCTCAACTCTGTAGTACCTTGAATATTGATTGCCTTAGCATGACACTTAGGCTCACTAGTCGACTCTAGCAAGAAAACCTTAAATTGCATGTTCCTGATTTGGCTGAAAATACTTTGAGCAGAGTGTCTAATGATCCGAACTGACTGAGTCATGTGCCATGTGTGAGTGAAACTTTTGTGTATTATTTGCTAACATTCAATTCCTAGAACTTCCCTTGTGTGTGTACGAAGCGAAATGGTAGCTTTAATTGGTCTAGAAAATGATATAGGCGTTTCTTTGTTGAACCTATTTATATACATTTCTACCTACCTGATTGTATATACCATAGTTAACCCCTTTGAGCATGTAATATTGTTTTCTTTGGCAACCACATTACAAGCCTGACCCAATTTTTGAGTTGACTATCTTTTGAACCCTATCACCCCCTAAAAGCACGTGAGTTGTGACGAACATGGAAAAGTTAAAGTGTGGGGTAGTTGGTTGGGATTTTGAGTGGAACTAAGAGAATATAGATAAAGGTGCACGGTGTGATAATGAATACTAGAAGCCACCGGGACTAAAAAAAAATAAAAAATGAAGTCTCAAATGGTGGTGACTTTTGAAGAAGTGTGCTTAAAGAAGTGAAAGGGTATAACACAATGATGAAAAGGTGGAATAATGGTTTGACAAAAGTATGGGCTTAAATATGAAGAAAAAACGTATTAAAGTTCTTAGGGAGGTGTAGCCACTCTTATATCCATATATATCCCACCTGTCCTGCAGCCGACATTACAACCAAATAAATTCCTACTTGATTCTAGACTAAAAGAGCTCGATTAGTTGAGTATTACACTAAGGGCAAGCCTATGGTGCCTTTTATGTGGCATGAGAATTTCTTTCTGAGGGTGAGCGAAATATTACTTGTTTGAATTCCTCAGCGTGTGAATTGTCATAACTATGATATAAGTCTCTTTGTCGTGAGTAGGCACTTGACTCATGAAAGGAAGGTAAGTTTAGACCTCTGACTGAGAGTAGGAAAGCCGATTAGGGACATTGCGCGGCTAGAGAGGAAGTCCACTCTTGTGTTTTGGATGTTATGTTGAGGTAGTCTACCAGGTTGAATTGTTCTTGGTGCGAGGAGTGGGGAAGTTACCCTGTGATGATTAGGCGTGTAGAGTATGGTTTTGTTGCCAGAGGACTAGCAACGGTTTAAGTGTTGGGTGTTGATAGTAGCCTATATTACGCGATGTAGATGCTATTTATGCTCTAAGTTAACCATGATTTATTGATGTTTTAAGTCCTAAATGATAACAAAATTCTCTAATTAAGTTTTTTGTGCTTTGCAGGAGTTACTTCAGAGTTGGAAGATAATATGGAGTGTTTTGGAATCAAATATGTAGATACGAGGCCAAATGAGAAAAGTCCTGATGAAAACGAGAAAGAAAAGTCTAGAAATACTGGGCAACAGTCCACTGCGACCGCGGTCGGACCATGGCTGGAACGCGATGGACAAAGGAGAAAAACATAATTGGTGTAATCCACCGCGGTTGGCTCGCGGATGCGGGTGATCTGGAGATAGCCAGTAAAGCCCAGGGACTTAAGTACAAAACATGGGAAGATTATCCTAACCCTATATAAACTCAACAAATTCGCCCAAGTCAAGGTTAAGCTTGTTTTAGACTTATTTTTGAGGAAAGAACAAGTATGAGAAAGATCAAGACACCATTAGAGTTTTCATTCTTCTTCTTTTATCATTATTTTGAGAATCATGAATTATTTTATTGCTTTATCTTGTGTTATTATGAGTAGCTAAACTTTTAGTCTAAGGTTTTGATAGAACCTGTTGAAGGATGCAACTCTTGCTATGTTAATATAGATTTGCCTAGTTTAATCTATTTTTGTTCAACTACATTCTTGTTTTATTTAATTGAAAGGATCCTCAATTAGTTGTGCCTATTTAGTATGTATTACTCGGGAGAGAATTCATATTTAGGTAGTTGTTGAACACCATCACTCCCGACGTATGTGAGGAATCAATAACCTAGGGTTTAAAGGTGGGATTAGGGATAACAAAATCTTGGGTGTGATCTAAGTGAGCTGTAATAAAAGCCAGCTAGCGTAACTCGGGAGAGTATGTCTTGTAAATTGTCATAATTACTTGGGAGAGATTTACGGTAGGAAGAGTGCTCATGATCGATAAATACGATTAGGCAAATTTATATAAAACATAGCAGGAGGGGATTCCGTCAATAGGGGAATCATAACCTTAGATCCTTCTCATTATTGTTTACAACCCATTCTCAGTTAGCTCTTAGTTAATCTAGTTTCATAAAGTAATAGTTAGTAGAAAAATAACCAATTGTTATTCAAAGTATCTTGGAAGTTGAGTACATGGAATTGAGTGTGTCTGATAACTGTGATTGGTAGGTTAATTCCCTGTGCGATTCGATTCTGGTCTTAATAACCGAAATATATTGACAACGACTGCTTAGTCCTTTTTATAATTCATAGTTGGGTGTGATCATGTATACTGCTACGTGTTTCTAGACACCACGCCTATAGGAAGTAAATACTCCCTCAACTTGCATAACTACTTCCAAAATTCATTAGAAATCATGCATGTAGGATTTTAATTAGTTGATCGATGTTGCTATTATGATGCTCACCTATAGAACATGTCTATAATGACTAAATATAGAAATCAGTTTCAATCGCCAATCTTTAGAGATCCTGCCTATAGGATATGACCACTCGTTTTAATGTTAAACTCTTCAAATGTTGTTTATCATTTAACCATGTAATTGTTAGAAAGTACGAGCAATCCTAAGCATTTTCCAATCTATTTAATGTCCTTTAAATGTAAATATCACTAAGAAATCATGTCAATAGGTTTAATAACTTATTTCTTTAATAATCAGCTGTAATAACCGTTTAATTATATAGGAGTCATGTCTATAAGTGGATCCTTAAACTGCATGCTTGTTTGAGTCCATGGTCATCTAGAAATCATGTTTATAGGGCTTAACGATCCCCAATTTTGTCCCAGTCTTGAGACTGTCTAAACGCCTTATGTGAGAACCGGTTTTGTTTGCATTTGTTGTTTAAGTGTGGAGGCTAACTTGAGCCCTTAACTGCCCTTACCTGAAGTCCAACATGTTTTGTATGTCGCCTAGTTTTATCATTTTGAGCAGCCTAAGTAAAGTCTAGAACCACCCAAATAGAGGTTCAATGCCTCCTAGATCGTAGGCATGGGACCGGTAGTGCACGCATATGGTATGACCTAGAATTGAATTAGAACGCTTTAGGTAAACAACATAAACATAGTAATCGGGTAGCATGAAATGATAGTCTCTGCCCACTAAATAATATGAGTAACTCCTTATTTCAAGGGAGTTACAAATATTATTTATGTTGCATGGGGTGATCTTTTAGGCTAAAAAACATAGGATCCCAGCCCCCATTTTCCTCTTTTTATTCGTCTAATCATCTAATATAGATGTAATAGTTATATTCCTGTAATACTCACTTCTCATTTTGTCAATGAATTCTTTTGATCCTTACTCTCTGTGTTTATATTACCTATTTGTAATCCACATAGTTTTATGTTCGGCCAGGACCTACAGTTGTGGACCTCGAAGAATGCCTAACACCTTCTTTTGAGGTAATTTGAGTCCTTACCCAATTTTGGTGGCGTTGACTAGTCAAATAGAGTTATCTGCATAATAGGTGCCCTAACGCACCTTAAAAATCGTAAGTTGGCGACTCTTCTTTCCTTAATACCCTGTCTCGTATCCAAAAGAGTTGTAATTTTTCAAAGCCCAATTTCACGAGAAAACGGGACGCGACACTTACTTGTGCTAGGCATACATGGTAACGGATGCAAAACTCCACAATAACGGAGTCAATCTCCCCGCTCAAAGAGAATGGCCCCAAAGTGAAGGGATACGTATAAAAATACGTGAAACCCGTCTTAAGTAAGCTTATTCACTCCGCTAGGTCAGGAGCGATGATTTCTAAGTCATGGCAATGACAGTCTTCCTTCACAACAAGAATGCGGGAAGGACGGATAGATGAAGGATACACTCCAACAACCCACTTGCGGGGATTAGCGAAAGGGTACTTCTCTTCGAAGTCCTTAGTTGTGACAAGGCTCTTTGGGATGATGGTGCTCATCATAGGAGGAGCAGCATTATCAGCTTTACCTTGTTTCTTTGAGGAACTAGGGTTTATGGTAGAAGAATCCATTTTTATCAGAAGGAAGGAAGAGTTTTTCTCTGAAGAAGAAGGTTAGAGAAAGTTGAAGACAAATACAAGTTGAATAAAGAGAGTTTGAGAAAGATTGGAAAATTATGAAATGTAAATGAAGAAGTTTGATGCGTGTAAGTAAAAGAATATGCGGCTAAAATCATGGTCATAATTACCTCGATAACCAGCAAAAGTGGTGTTGAATCGTGGAATGACGCATGTTCGGGGCATTAAATATGGAGGGACATGCGACTAATCAACCGTCAGAAATTTTTTAGAGGGGGTCAGAGAATTTTTTGCCATAAAAACGTATCTACCAACTTCCTGATGACACAAAGTTATGCCATCGGAAAGCAAGGAGACTATCTGTATACGGTAAAATATGTTCATATTTAATGTCGCATGAGAAAGAAACACGTGGAACCAAAGACAGAAGACAGACGGGCATGAAGGCAATGATCTCGCTTGTTATCGGAAAGAATGATATTCATAAAGGAAAAATAAATGCCTGCCACTCGGTGGATTCAATGAGTATATTCTATAGCATTAAGTGCACGGTCCATTATAGAGAATATGACATTCAATGCCTATCGTTACACATCCTTCAGTGGCTCTCATAATTGTCATTTAAGAGGGGCTTGATCCTATTACCTTGTTCCGTAGGTGTAACTATAAAGTAGTGAGCTCAATCATCATTGTGCATGACACGAATTTTCTGACAATAATACATTATACTTTATTCGAAGCTCAATAACATTTTAATTTCTTGCTTATTTACATTGCTCTTTTTGCCTTCGGAAGATCTGCACCCAGGCTCAAAATCTCTATTATCTTATCTCGATTTTAATGTTAAGTCTTACATTTTTGTCTAATTCATTTATCATTTTAGAATCAAATCAATTCACTTGTCTATAAACCATATATAAATTTTGATTGTACCATTTTACGGGTAAATAATAGGTGTTCTCTTATTTGTTCCAATTATCTCAATAGTGTGATTACAAAATTCATATCTTTTTTGGCTTCTTTGCACTTAAATTGTTGTTTAAACTTCATATTGTTTCTGTGAAGTCGTTGTATCAATATCAACTATGGACTTCTCAATGACGAGTTTTAATTAATTGTTGGCTCATCATGCCACCTAAATAGTTGCAAGCCCTTTTTATTCTACAACATACAATAAGTAATTATCAATGAATGAGTGAAACCACATATCCTATATAAATATTAATAGATAAAATTACTCACTTTTAAAAGTTTATAACCCCAATATCTTCGACCACATTATTCATCGGTCATTGGAGTCCTCAAGTTACAGTAACCTCCACAGTGGTCGATATGGAGTTTTGTGAAATGCATTGAATTTTGTAAAACATTAGATATAACTAATCTAAGATGAAGTTAAAGAGAAAAGTAAATGGGAGAGAGTGTTATAAGGTTGGACAGGTACATTGTATGTAAGGTGTTTATAAAAACCCGAAAAATCGAACCAAACCGACCAAAAAATCGATATATTTTAGGTTTGTTTTGGTTTTGGTTTTGAATTATAAAAATCGATCAAATTTGGTTTGGTTTTGATTTTAAACAAAAAATAATCGAAAAAAATCCAAACCAAAACGACTATAGAAATAGCTATTTAAATTTATTATTACACACACACACGCACACACACACACACACACACACACACACACACATATATATATATATATATATATATATATATATATACATACATGTGTGTGTATTTTTATATAAAGTTTCTAAATTTGTATGGTACATATTAGCCATTTGTGTTTTTAATATAGTTCTTTGCTATTATAATAATCTAATTCTTTGCTTTTACATTCGTGTTTGATTGGTATTTTTTTTTTTTTGCTAAGTACAAGAATTTATTTCGTGTTAAAAATAATCGATTTTTAATTGACTAATTAAAATATTCATCACTAGTTAATTCAATTATCATCAATATATCTTGGTAAATGATAGATTTCTCAAAGATCAATTGGTTTGATAGTTTTAAGTTGAAAACTTAGTCGCCGGAATATGTGTTTGGTAGTGTATGTCTCATATTTAAGAAAAAAATCAATAAAAACCGAAAATATCAAAAAATCGACAAAAACTGAATCGATAAAAAATCGTCTTAATTGGTTGGGTTTGGTCCCAATATTTATAGAACCAACTTACTTAGTTTTATTTCTTTCTAGGGAAAAACCGATCCAAACCGAACCATGAACACCCCTAAATGTATGGGAAACATATGTTATACTCAATTAAGCATTCGTTCAGGAGAGTATCACGCATGCTTGACATACGCTATAGGTTATTCTTTTTTTTTCCACATTATTTTAGTTCTTCGAATTATATTTCCGTTACTTTAATTGGGGACTCCTATTCCATCGTGTCATGCTACAACCCATATAAGTAAAAATTGCACAGGGCGTTCTATGTGGCCGTCTCTCATTTAATTTATACTCAATTTTTAAAAAAGTTTCAACTTGTACCCACTTTTAAAATAACTCCAGGCCTCTTTATCCTCCTCCTTCTCCTCCTCCTCCTCCTCATCCTCCTCCTCCTTCGCCTGTTGCTTTTTCTACCACTGCTCCCTATNNNNTTTTTTTTTTTTTGCTAAGTACAAGAATTTATTTCGTGTTAAAAATAATCGATTTTTAATTGACTAATTAAAATATTCATCACTAGTTAATTCAATTATCATCAATATATCTTGGTAAATGATAGATTTCTCAAAGATCAATTGGTTTGATAGTTTTAAGTTGAAAACTTAGTCGCCGGAATATGTGTTTGGTAGTGTATGTCTCATATTTAAGAAAAAAATCAATAAAAACCGAAAATATCAAAAAATCGACAAAAACTGAATCGATAAAAAATCGTCTTAATTGGTTGGGTTTGGTCCCAATATTTATAGAACCAACTTACTTAGTTTTATTTCTTTCTAGGGAAAAACCGATCCAAACCGAACCATGAACACCCCTAAATGTATGGGAAACATATGTTATACTCAATTAAGCATTCGTTCAGGAGAGTATCACGCATGCTTGACATACGCTATAGGTTATTCTTTTTTTTTCCACATTATTTTAGTTCTTCGAATTATATTTCCGTTACTTTAATTGGGGACTCCTATTCCATCGTGTCATGCTACAACCCATATAAGTAAAAATTGCACAGGGCGTCCTATTTGGCCGTCCCTCATTTAATTTATACTTAATTATTAAAAAAGTTTTAACTTGTGCCCACTTTTAAAATAATTCCAGGCCTCTTTCTCCTCCTCCTCCTCCTCCTCCTCCTCCTCCTTCTTCTTCTTCTTCTTCTTCTTCTTCTTCTTCTTCTTCTTCTTCTTCTTCGCGTGACAATGATTTTATATGGTGCTTGTGAATATATTTTAATGTAGTTTATGATGTTTTACAATGATGATTTGCTATGACGCTTTATTTTTTACTATTGTTTAGGGTTTCTTCTTCTTATTTTTCTTAATTGCAAAATGGGTTCATTAGATTTATTGTTGTTTTGACAAATTGATAATTGGGATTTGTTCCTGATGATATTTGGAGGTTATGTTTCAAATTTTAGCTCATTTGGAGTAGATTTAGGTATTAAATCGTATATTAGATTGTTATAATTCGAAGAATAAATTTTCATTTCTGGGCAATTTTCACTTCAGAATTATTGGCCTTAAGTGAACGAAAATGTTTGTTGCACTTCAGAATTTTTGACCTTACGTGCATCTGAACTGCAATTTTTCATTTCAGACGTATTAGCCTTAAGTGTAGCAAAAGGTTTGTTGCATTTCAGACCTTTTGGCCCGATGTTTGGGAGTGTCCGAAGCTAATTATCTTATGCGAGAAGTCCACGAAGGAATCTGCAAAAATCACTCAGGCACAAATTCTTTAGTGTTGAAATTAATTAGGGCAAAATACTACTAGCCCCGGATGGAAGAAGACGCCAAAGCTTATGTTAAAAAATGTGATAAATGTCAACGCTATGCCCCGTTGGTACATCAACCGGCAGAGCCACTGCACTCAGTTTTGTCACCGTGGTTGTTCATGAAGTGGGAAATATATATCGCCGGACCAATGCCACCAGCCCCTAGAAAGGTAAGATTTATTTTTATTTTAACTAACTATTTTTCTAAGTGGGTTGAAGCAAGTCCTTACCAGAAGATCGCTGAATGTGAAATGGTTGATTTCTTGTGGGAGAATATAATTTGTAGATTTGGGATACCAAGAGAGATAGCGTGTGACAACGGGCTGTAATTTGTAGGCGCAAAGATCACAAAGTTCTTTGAAGACTTGAAAATCAAAAGGATCACATCATCACTCTATCACCTGAGCGCAAACGGTCAAGCGGAATCAACAAACAAGGTGATTATACAAAATCTTAAAAAGAGATTAGAAGCAGCTAAAGGTAAATGGCCCAAAGAGCTGCCAGGAGTACTATGGGCGTACTGAACAACGGCCAAATCGAGCATGGGGGAGACTCCATTCCCTCTTGTGTACTGAGCAGAAACCCTGATCCCGGTGGAGGTGGGAGAGCCTACCTGAGATATTTCTGGGCGAATGAAGAAACAACAATATAGTAATGTTGGTCAATTTGGAGCTGCTCTGTCACGACCCAAAAATCTATTAAGGTCGTGATGGCGCCGGACACCATCGTCAGGCAAGCCAACCATTAACTAGTTGAAATAAATTCTTGTTTTAACATTTTTGAAATCATTACCTTTCACTTATTACGTAGTAACTAAACAAAAATCCGTTAAGCAAATACGATGGTTTAAATATTCCATTTTAGCAAATATATATCCCAAACATATCCCAGAACCCGGTGTCACTAGTGCATGAGCAATTTCTAAGAAATACAATCATTACAAAGCTTGTCCGAGATACAAACTGGACAATGAGATTTCAAAAAAATTAACACAATATGAGGGAGACTCTATCAGTTGTGGATCGCCTCCGGATGATACAGCTCGCCTAAGTCTCCAAACCAGCCACATCGCTGTGAAAGTACCTATGCAATAAAAATGCATAGCAAGTGTAGCATGAGTACAAAAACAACGTGTACTCAGTAAGTCGCCCACCTAACCTCAGAGAGGTAGTGACGAGAGGTCGGATTAGACACTCACTAAGGTCAAAAAAATGAATTTAACACAATATGATATCAGTATAGGCATACGAGGATGATAAACCAGTAAGCATTACGGATAACTGTAATTCAAATAAATACTGAAAGTAAACAAACAGGTACTACTTCCTCATTTTGCCCTAAATACCTTAAATAAACAATTACTTCTTTATTTTCCCCCAAATATCTTGTCACTTCAAAATTCATGAAAAACGTTTAACAATTTAGCATGCGCATACGGGATAAGGATAACCGGCCTGAGACATCATAATAATCATCTATGTGCACTGCCGAGGGTCGACCGGCCCGATCCATAAGTGCATCTTTCAATCCGTCGTGGCGTACGCCCCGCTCCCATGATAGTGGGGGAAATAACACTTCACTCGCGGAATTTAAATTGCGAAGCGGTCACATGTAGTCATGCACAATCAACAGTTCACCCCGAAGGTCAGGAAAACAAATATTCAAGTGGATGACGAATTTCTCTTTTAAAAGTCACCAAATAGTATTTAAATCCTTTTTCGAAATTCATTTTCCAAGTTTTATAAAATCTATTAATATAACCTTATTCGGAATACAACTATCCACTGAGGAGTCAATTCTCTTTTAAATGATTTAAAAGATACACTCTAGCCTTCGTAGGAAATAAGTTACAAATTCAATAGCATTATCAGTTTAATATCACTGGCAGGATCACATGTACAACACGTAAGGCATGCTAGTGGGTCCTAGACTACCATGACATGGCATAATAGTAGCTACGCACGGACTCGCGTCACCTTGTCTGTACGTAGACCCCACAAATAGTAGCACATAATTAATTAGTTCACCTAGGGAAACAATTCCCCCCATAATGTTAGAAAGGAGACTTACCTCGCTCCGAAATTCCATAACCAGCTTCCAAGCCCTTCCGACGACTCCAATTGATGTACAAAGCCCCAAAACTATTCTAATAACGGGCAAACCAATAAAAGTTCACTCTAATACTTGTAACAATTCAAATTATATAAGTTCCCAACTCCGCTCGAAAAGTTAACCAAAATGCCCTCGAACCCACATGCCCGGATTCCGAAATTTTTCGAAGATAAGTTCTACCCATAGCTTTACTAACTCAATTATACAATTTACTCTAATTTTCATGCTCAAATTCATGGTAAAAGTCAAAAATTCCAAACTCTAGGTCTTCCCCAGATATCCCAAATGTATACTAATTTTCCATGTCTAAATCCATGTAATATCACATATTTAACTCAAAAATAGGAAGAAATCACTGACCTAGTGTTGCTTGGTGAAAATCCCTCCTTGAGCTCTCCAAAATCGTTCAAACCAAATGAAAGAAATGAAAGAAATGGGCCAAAACTCGTGTTTAGAACAATCTGCCCAGGCTTCATCGAGTTGTACCTTGCGCTGTGCAGGTTGTACATCCTATTATAATATTCCCTTGTTGTACACCTTCTGTAAACCGCCCATAACTCCTTGTAGAAATATCCAAATGACAAATGGTTTGAAGATTTAGAAATTAGACTCCAAGATATTCAATTTGATAGGTTGTAAACCATATAAATCTTTATATATTCTGAGATATGAGCTTCTAAAGTCGGCTCCATGCATCAGAAAATTCTGTCGAAACTGCTCCACCAACCATCTTCAATCGATCATAACTATCAAATGTCCAAATCATCAATGGTTTAACTTTATGGAAACTAGAAGGCAAGGTCTAGAACTTTTGTGTTTTGCAAATTTTCCGATTCCTTATAGATTTTTATATATACTCCTCCAAAGTTAGCTCTTTGATGCATCAGTTGCTGTCCAAAACAGATTTGCAGCAGAAATTTCAGTAGCTATTTTGACCCGAAATCCACCCGAGGCCCTCGGGACCTTAACCAACTATACCAACATATCCCAAAACATGATATGAATTCGCTCGAGGCCTCAAATCACATCAAACAACGTCGAAATCATGAATCTCACTCCAATTCAAGCTTTATAAACTTTGAAATTTCAAACTTCTACATTTTATGTCGAAACCTATTAAATCACGTCCGATTGACCCCAAATTTTGCACACAAGTCATATTCAACCTTGCAGACCTGCTCCAACTTTCGGAATTGGAATCCGTCCCCGATATCAAAAAGTCAAACTCTAGGTCTAACTTCTCAAAAACCTTTAAATTTCTATCTTTAGCTAAATGACTTCAAAATGACCTACGGACCTCCGAATTCACTTCTGATCGCGCTCCCAACTCCAGAATCACCATACGGAGCTATTTCTAGATTCAGAATCCCAAACGAACATCAATAACACCGAAATGCACTTCTTCCCATGCTTATGAAATTCCTTCTAAAATGCTAACTTCCACAATATACGCCGAAACGCTCCCGGGTTATCCAAAACCCGATCCAGACATACACCCCAGTCCGAAATCATCATACGAACCTAATGGAACCTTCAGATCCTGATTCCGAGGTCATTTACTCCAAGTTCCAGTCTTAGTCGATTCTTCCAACTTAAGACTTCTGAAATGAGAATTTTCTTTCCAATTTGACTCCGAACTTCCTGAAATTCAATTCCGACCACATCTACAAGTCATAATACCTAAAACAAAGCT
Organism: Nicotiana knightiana; assembly: GCA_005239525.1. NCBI lineage: Eukaryota > Viridiplantae > Streptophyta > Magnoliopsida > Solanales > Solanaceae > Nicotiana > Nicotiana knightiana. The sequence continues at coordinate 19,691 of ML403032.1, forward strand.
GCTCATGACTTCAAACCGCTGAACGACGCGCTAGACCTCAAGACAATCAGTAGGGTCGTTACATTCTCTCCCACTTAAACATACATTCGTCCTCGAACGTACCAAGAACTGCTCTGGAGTTATCTGAAATCGCTGTTTAACACCTCATGCACCTGCCCGTGCTACCACAACCCAGTTAAGCACATGAGCTTGATCAAATCTGAATATATCCTTTTTTACCCATGCAACAAGCTCAGAACCCAGTTCCAACACCTGAAATTCACTGCCAGGCCTGTTTCTAATATATAAACACCATTCAACTACCACAAAAGGTACTAGAACATGACTGCATACCTTTGTTGAATTAGCACCATGCACCGCATAATTCATCATCTAACCACAATGACACCCCCTGAACCTTAATAGCCAATATTCCACGAATCCGATGCTCCCAATGCACCTTATGATATATATATATATATATATATGTATATATATATATATGTATATATATATATATGTATGTATGTATCCTACTATAATGTTGGCGATACTACCACAACGGAGGAGAAATGTTGAAATTTCTAACCAATTGCAGAGTTAACCAAACATTGAATCTTTCCCCTTGACTAAAATCATCATCTCATTACTAACCAATAATGGTAATTGTCTTGTGATATACTTCACATAATCTTATTGCACCAATCCCTGATCTTTAAATATCGTCTCACCCAGTATGAACTGCTCAGTCAACAAATCACCCGAGACATGACCATCAGTCTCACACGATGCCACAATGCGCCAATAGGCCATAACTCGAACACGATACATAAGGAAATGACTCACGAAGGGACTACTCGACTCACACAACTAACATGGATTTCCTTAGAAAATAGGAAGCAAAACACAAGAAAAATAAATATAGGAACCACACTCAACATCACCCTGTTGCGGCGTGCAACCCGATCCAAATAACATACACACGTGATGGTGTGCCACTCGATCCCATCATAAAATTCACATAAGGAGATATATTTCTCACCATTACAAATTACTGAATACCGGTCATAAGCACGCTAAGTGCATAATACCATCCTGGGGAGACTGATAGAGTCATATGCTACAAAAATTAAGCACAACTGAGGTGTGATATACATATATATACTCTAAAATCTCAAGAGCCCTCCTGCTCACATAACATCATCACTACACTGAATCTTAACACATAGGAATTTCTCAAGCCGTTTCACAACTCACACGACACAATAATAACCTTACATGAAATGAACGAAGACGGAACAACATCCGATATTCCAGCACCCCTCCTTGAGTAGCGCTATACTGAAAGCAACACACATACCTCACATGAAGCCCATAATCCGGTTTGAACCCATTCACACACTTCAAGTTGATTCTGCTCGCACTGAACTAGGTTGATAGCCTTAACTGGGTCCATAATAACCCACTTCTTCTCATAACACGCAAGAAAAACCATCATAGCCGGGACAAACACCCCACAATCCACAACACAGTGAACTGAACGCCTCCCAAGCATAAATTCTCACATAAGCAATATTATACTTCCTTATACTCAGTCTAAATCTTCAATCCATTAAGTGACTACATGTCACACTTATACAATCTTCCCCTGGTCACGCTCCCACGACCCTCCACGAGGTAACAAGTCTGCATATCCATACCACCGACCACACAAATACTGCAAAACAAATCAAGAACCCATGACCAGGATACAGAGCCTCTTTCACCAAACACCAATCTCAGGTGACACTACAGACAACACCAGCTTACTCTAGACATTCAATCCCTTCTTCTTGCTCACCCGAGCTCACGACATCCTTGTCAACACCGAACTGCAATCTTGATCCTTACTTCCAATTACATAATGATTACTGCACATGCATGCCAATATGAGATATAGCAGGAATTCCATCATAACTCTTGAACCACTAATAGGGTGAACACCCCGTCATATAGAAACCCCAACAACACACGAGTGAATTCTCATAATCACAAAACAGGCAAATCCTCAGGGAATAGTCTATACGCCCATGATCCTTCCGGGATCCGCCTACACCTGACAATCCATAATACTTGAATGATTCCAAATAAATCCATTACGGCGGCCGACAAGCCTCGCACATACCGGCACAAACCACATGCATAACTTAATCGCATTGAAGGAACTAATCATTGTCGCACATGTGCCATTCCAACCATGGCTAACCAATCTATCTTTTTTTAATCATTTTTAATCGCCTCAGGAACAATAGTAACCCCATAAGAAGATAATCACCCAATTGCAGGAGATGGGACTCTCCCACTTAGTCTGAAGCAACTCTTTGCACCACTCTGGACCACACCGAAATCCTTCTAAATTCTATTGGCATTCCCTAAATACTCAAGTTCCCTAACATCATTCACATATTCGGCCTCCCACCAAATAACCACTAGAATTTCTTGCAGAAACTTGCCAACTACACGACTGCTAACCTGCCCACAAGAGATAACCCACATGTGGAAATTACCAACTGACACCTTCCAACGACGTTGTACTGCACACTCTCTACAACATCAATACCCCATCCTAAGCATGTTCTCATTCACCAACTTTACCAGTTCGTCCTCCCTTCATGGACATCTACTAAATGCGCTACAATATCTTCTAATTCAACACTATGTTGCCGCTCTCCCACTTTGGTTAACCTCATTTCTTTAGGCATTACCTGACTTCCTTTTCTTATGCCTGGCCTTTTAGAAATTCAGCTGCCGCCTGAAACTTCTCACATGTCTTCCTCCATTGTATGTTGCCCAATTCAATATCATTCTCTGTAGCACTTAAACTAGCAGATCACCACGACTACAAACTCTCCGAAGATCATCTTTCTCGAGTTGCTTCATTAGAAATAACTATTCACTTATGAACCACCACACACCACGATCTATGACAATCGCTTCTTCAATACTATTTCATAACACTCTGACCCTATGCAACCGAAGAACTATAACACCGGCAAACATAACACATTCTATTCGATCAAAACAGCGATACCACATCACAGATAAAAAATCCACCTCGCTTAATAACACCAAGTCTTATTACTTTATCCCCGAGACTTGAACATTCATATTCCAATTTCCCTTCCTCCGCCGGAACTAAAATACTGAAATATCGAAATTACTCTCTGAGAAGACCTCCCTTTAAGTCATTCATTACCCCGACATATGGGCAAGCATTCTACCATCATATCAATATCGCGTGATAACCAATCGTAAGCATCATAACAATCTGAGCATAGCCTCAAAGTTCTCAGAAACACAGCAACCGAATTGAAACAACATAATATTCTTCTGTAGGGCAATAACAACAGCCCCAACCAACTACACATGGAAAACATCTCGCACCATATCCGTAGCACCATTTTAATTCCTCAAATCCACGTTTCATAGCAAGCGCTTCGCGACATATAAGATTTAGTAGGAAGAACATAGGCATAAGCCTCAAAGGAATCGAATCGCACGATGAGGAATCAAGAACATAAGTACTCCTAACAGCCCTGTAGCCTCTCGCGGATAAGTACAGACATCTCTGTACCGATCCGCTAGACTCTACTAGATTTGCTCATGTGTCGTGAAACCTAAGGGACCCTAGTGCTGTGATACCAAGTTGTCACGACCCAAAAATTTATTAAGCTCGTGATGTCGCCGGAAACCATCGTCAGGCAAGCCAATCATTAACTAGTTGAAATAAATTACTGTTTTAACATTTTTGAAATCATTACCTTTAACTTATTACGTAATAACTAAACAAAAATCCATTAAGCAAATACAATGGTTTAAATATTCCATTTTTAGAAAATATATATCCCAAACACATCCCAGAACCCGGTGTCACAAGCGCATGAGCAATTTCTAAGAATTTATACAATCATTACAAAGCTTGTCTGAGATACAAATTGGACAATGAAATTTAAAACAAAATTAATACAATACGAGGGAGACACTCTCAGCTGCGGATGGCCTCCAGATGATGCAACTCGCCTAAGTCTCCAAACCAGCCACATCGCTGTAAAAGTAATTGTGCAATAAAAATACACAGCAAGTGTAGCATGAGGACAAAAACAGCGTGTACTCAGTAAGTCGCCCACCTAACCTCAGAGAGGTAGTGACGAGAGGTCGAATTAGACACTCACTAAGGTCCAACAAATTAATTTAACATAATATGATATCAATATAGGCATACGACGATGATAAACCAGTAAGCATTACGGATAACTGTAATTCAAATAAATACTGAGAGTAAACAAACAGGTACTACTTCCTCATTTTTTCCCAAATACCTTAAATTAACAATTACTTCTTTATTTTCCCCCAAATATCTTGTCACTTCAAAATTCATGAAAGACGTTTAACAATTTAGCATGCGCGTACGGGATAAGCACAACCGGCCTGAGCCAGCATAATAATCATCTCTGTGCCCTGTCGAGGGTCGAACGGCTTGAACCATAAGTGCACCTTTGCTATAAAATAATCGTATCTATGCACTGCCGAGGGTCGATCGGCCCAAACCATAAGTGCATCTTTCAATCCACCGTGGCGTACGGCCCGCTCCCATGAGAGTGGGGGAAATAACATTCCGCTCGCGGAATGTAAATTGTGAAGCGGTCACATGCAGTCATGCACAATCAACAGTCCACCCCGACTACGTCGGAAAAACAAATATTCAAGTGAATGACGAATTTCTCTTTTAAGAATCACCAAATAGTATTTAAATCCTTTTTCGAAATTCATTTGCCAAGTTTTATAATATTCATTAATATAACCTTATTCGGAATACAACTATCCACGAAGGAGTCAATTCTCTTTTGAATGATTAAGAAGATACACTCTAGCCTTCGTAGGAAATAAGTTACAAATTCAATAGCATTATCAGTCTAATATCATTGGCAGGATCACATGTACAACACGTAAGGCAAGCTAGTGGGTCCTAGACTACCCGGACATGGCATAATAGTAGCTACGCACGGACTCTCGTAACCTCGTGCGTACGTAGCCCCCGCAGATAGTAGCACATACTTAATTAGTTCACTTAGGGGGACAATTCCCCCTCATAAAGTTAGAAAGGAGACTTACCTCGCTCCGAAATTCCATAACCATCTACCAAGCCCTTCCGACGACTCCAATTGATGCACAACACCCCAAAACTATTCAAATAACAGGCAAACCAATAAAAATTCACTCTAATACTTGTAACAATTCAAATTATATAAGTTCCCAACTCCGCTCGAAAAGTTGACCAAAATCCCCTCGGGCCCAAGTGCTCGGATTCTGAAATTTCTCGAAGATAAGTTCTACCCATAGCTTTATTAACTCAATTATACAATTTACTCTAATTTTCATGCTCAAATTCATGGTAAAAGCCCAAAATTCCAAATTCTAGATCTTCCCCAAAAATTCCAAATTTATACTAATTTTCCATGTCTAAATCCATGTAAGATCACATATTTAACTCAAAAATAGGAAGAAATCACTTACCTAGTGTTGCTTGGTGAAAATCCCTCCTTGAGCTCTCCAAAATCGGCCAAACCAAATGAAAGAAATGAAAGAAATGGGCCAAAACGTGTGTTTAAAACAATCTGCCCAGGCTTCATCGAGTTGTACCTTGCGTTGTGCAGGTTGTACATCCTATTATAATTTTCCCTTGTTGTACACCTTCTGTTAAAACGCTCATAACTCCTTGTAGAAATATTCAAATGACAAAAGGTTTGAAGATATAGAAACTAGACTCGAAGATCTTTAATTTGATAGGTTGTAAACCATATAAATATTTATATATTCCGATATATGAGCTTCTAAAGTCGGCTCCATGCATCAGAAAATGCTGTCGAAACTGCTCCACCAACAATCTTCAATCGATCATAACTTTCTGATAAAATGTCCAAATCATGAATGGTTTAACTTTCTGGAAACTAGAATGCAAGGGCTAGAAGCTTTGTGTTTTGAAAATTTTTAGATTTCTTATTGATTTTTATATATACTCGTCCAAAGTTAGCTCTTTGATGGATTAGTTTCTGTCCAAAACAGATTTGCAGTAGAAATTTCAGCAGCTATTTTAGCCCGAAATCCATTTTGTTAACCTTCCGAAATCAACCCGAGGCCCTCGGGACCTTAACCAATTATACCAACATGTACCAAAATATGATACGAACTCGCTCGAGGCCTCAAATCACATCAAACAACGTCGAAATCATGAATCGCACTCAAATTCAAGCTTTATGAACTTTGAAATTTCAAACTTCTACATCTGATACCGAAACCTATCAAATCATGTCTGATTGACCCCAAATTTTGCACACAAGTCATATTCGACCTTACGGACCTTCTCCAACTTTCGGAATATGAATCCGTCCCCGATATCAAAAAGTCAAACTTCTCAAAAACCTTCAAATTTCTATCTTTAACCAAATGACTTCAAAATGACCTACGGACCTCCGAATTCACTTCTGATCGCGCTCCCAACTCCAGAATCACCATACCGAGCTATTTCCAGATTCTGAATCCCAAACAAACATCAATAACACTGAAATGCACTTCTTCCCAAACTTATAAAATTCCTTCTAAAATGCCAACTTCCACAATATACGCTCTCGGGTTATCCAAAACCCGATCCGTTCACACGCCCCAGTCCGAAATCATCATACGAACCTGATGGAACCTTCAAATCCTGATTCTGAGGTCGTTTAATCCAAATTCCAGTCTTAGTCGATTCTTCCAACTTAAGGCTTCTGAATTTAGAATTTTCTCTCCAATTTGACTCCGAACTTCCCGAAATTCAATTCCGACCACACCTACAAGTCATAATACCTGAAATAAAGCTGCTTATGACTTCAAACCGCTGAACGACCCGCTAGAGCTCAAGACAACCGGTCGGGTCGTTACATGCTCGATGAACCCAAGGACTTGGCACATATAAGGACAAAGCAGAGAATAGAAGGATATTACAATCGAAGAGCCAACCTCCGTTATTTCAAAGTAGGAGACTTGGTTTTAAGGAAAGTAACTCAGAACACCCGGGAGCTCAATGTAGTGAAGCTAGGTCCGACATGGGAAGGCCCTTACCAGGTTTCACATGTCACCGAGAAAGGGTCATGCGAGTTGGAAAATCAAGACAGAGAAAAGTTTTCGAGCAACTGGAACGTGGCACACCTCAAGAGATATTATTGCTGATGAGGCTCGACTATACTGAAAGTATGTGTTGTACACTTTTTCCCTTCGTCCAGTTTTTTTCCCAATTGGATTTTTTGGGCAAGGTTTATAACGAGGAAGCAATGAAAAACATACTACGAAGGAAGCTTCAGCAGCATAAATAAGACCTTTAAATGACAATGCAGGCAAGCAAAGAATCACTAAGGAGCGGTTAGATAGTCTTTTGCTCGGTAGAAAAGTTCCCATTGGAAAGTAAAGTTTTCTGTCGAGCAAAGATTACCCGACCGTTCGCAAGTGCAAGCCACTAGGGAAATATTAGATAATCTTTGACTCGATAGCCTAAATTTCTAAGGGCAAGGGAAGTTTGCTGTCGAACTGAAGTTTTTCTAGCAATTCACTAGCGGAATCCTTAAAGGTATAAAACTTCTAGTGTTCAAATCGCATTCTTCACATTCGAATACTAGGGGAGGGGATGATATGAGAATACGTCAACAATGATTTCCACATCTACTAGAATACGAAACCCGAAAACATACTGGTATCATCGAGACTGAGACTGCACGACCAGTCCCATAGAAAGAATTTGTACAAGTTAGCTACAAGTAATGGCAATATTTTTTACCACAACGAATGCTATGTACTTTTGAAAATGGAAGGAATAAAGTAAAGTCCTTTTATTTCTATCTTGTTTCTTGTCTGAAGGATGAATTGATTTTATCATTTGAAATTTAAACAAGTACTTCAAATGTTAGTTCTGTAAGCGGGAGTTAGCGTCTTCCACTACATTATACTCCCCCAGAGTGCTGACGTATCGCCCTCGATTGGCGTAATTAGCTCAACAAATTGATCATTTTATTGGGATGATGAAGGTCATTGTCTTCTATGTAGAGAATCCCCATCATCATTGGATCCTCCATCATCGTCAATCACCATAGTGTCTATGGACGGCTCGGGCACGTCACTCATCACCACAACATCAGAAGGCGGCTCGGGTGCAGTACTCTTTGCCTTTTTATTTTTTCCCCTGGTCGCGGAGGAACATCTCTTTTTTTTTATTTCTTGTTCTCCGGTCAGGAACTCAAAGAAGAAGTAGTTGCACCAGAAGCAAGCCTAGAGACACGTGTTCGGGTAAAAGCGCCTCCTACAGCAGCCTTGCCGCGGCAACAGAATTAGCCTAAACGTCCTCCCCGGGGATGACAACTGAGCCCTGGGGTAAAGGTGAATTCAAAAAGTGAAAAAGGTTAATAAACTTTCTTATACGAAAGAAAAAACAAGATGAGTTCGATCTACCATGATTTTTGGCCTTCCACCTACTTCTAAGATCTAGTTTTTTCCACGTGCGGGTCTCGCCTGTGGTGACATCCAAAATGTTTTGGACCTACCCAAGCCTTCAACCCTCGCTGGAGTCTACCAAGTTGTTGAAATAAGTGAAAGAAGAGGAATCAATAACAACATGGGGTGATCTTTAACTAGAAGAAGAGAAAAATGATGAACTTACGAGTGCAGTTCCACAATTTCGAAAAGGATGGAGCCGTGGCCGAAATGATGTCTTCGGTGGAAACTGCAACGAACTTTTCCATCTACACGCAGTCGTTGTCATCATCCATGATGGTTAACAGATCATGATGTCCACGTTTACTGAAATTTATCATTCCCCCGTCGAAAATCTTGGGGGAATAAAAGTTCATTAGTTGAGCCAGGGTTAGCTCTTCTCTCGTCTCCTGGCATAGACGCCAAAGGCAAGCAACGGTCCTCCACACAAAATGACTTACTATTGATACCCAATTTTGCCCTCATATTTTTTAAATAGTATATAGTTTCAAAATGTCATCTTTGCATCATTATTTAATTTACAAGCATTTTTTAAATAATGTTTTCATAATTTTAGAGCTTTAAAATTAATTGTCTTGCATTTAAATTACTTAAATATTATCCCTTTAAATTATTCATGATGATGTAATCATCCAAATATATTATTTTCATCCATATATATGTTTCATAATATTTTACTTCATTTCATATAATAATGTTCGTATTTTTAAACGTAACGGATCACGACCGGATTTTTAAAGAGGTCATTTGGTTGGGCTCCTAAAGAGCGAAGTGGAGTGGGCCAAAGGTTTTGGGCCTGATTTTGGTTCAGAACTTGCCTTATATTGGGCTTTAATTAAATATGCAAAATTATTTTAAAAATAATTTATCAAAGAGATTAATAAATAATAAAAACATCACTTATGCAGTTAAATAATTCAGAATACTAGCTTGACAATATAAAAATATAAAAAATGCTATTCATCTATCCTTATGTCCCCAAACCCAAACCCTAAAGACCCATTCCCCATTTCCGCTTCCCTTGTACTCTCTCATCTCCACTCTCACGCTAAACCCTAGTGACCATGGAGATCCATTCTTATTCATTCCTTATACGCGTCTATACGCGGGTTTACTTGCCTTTTCTTGCTACTATTACTCATTTTATGGTAACTTTCGTTACCATTTCACTTATGGCAAGCCAGATCCGTCTTTGATTATATGGTTCTGGATGCTATTGTAGTCCTATGCACGGGAGAAGATAAAATCTCTCTTATATATTGTATATCTCTGCTGATTACGCCATGATTGGGGCTTGCAAATGATTTGCCCTAAGTTCGATTCCAATTAGGGTTTGGATTTTGGTCTTTCTTTCACTAGTTCTATTATAGATTGCATGCGATATTTTCTATACTGATTTAGGTTTGATTGATTGTTTTCCTTGTTCGTCCATCTCAATTTCAACACTATATAAACTTCTCCCCTATTCCCCTTTTTTGGACAGACTTTAATCGAGAAATTCTTACCACTGGTTTTACTAAAAACTCAAAGTTGGTACTCTATTGTCTCATTATTCTCTCATTCTCTACTTTGGCTCTTGGCCGGCTGAAATCCAAGGTCATCGGAATTCGACTTTTTCAACTTTTTTTGTGTCAGCGTTGTCTGGGGTTCACTCGAAGCCCTTGGGAACTCTGACGCACTAAGATCTTGGGCTCTATTGTTCTTTGTTGGTGTTCATAATATTGTGGAATTTGTTCTTCCTTGTTTGTCTATTTGTCAACTAATAAATGGTATGTTTCTTAGTGATGAGTGGCTAGAATTCATGATTTTAAGCATTATATACCTTGTATTTTATGTGCTTTAATG
>ML403034.1:0-34546 GCA_005239525.1 Nicotiana knightiana
TATTTTTGCTAAAAATTGCAGAATATGCAGCAGGGGAAATATTCTCGAATGTATTAAACTCTTATAACTTTTCCGAATTTGAAATGATATTTTAATGATAATTTTAAAATTAAGTAGAACCTATTATTATTTAAGGTCCATATATATTTTTGTGTTTAATACTTAAATTTGGTTAACCATGAAATCATATATCAACGAAAAATTATTGTTAGATTACTAAAAAAAGAACTATCGTACATTATTGAAATAGTTCTCCCATAAGAATATTTTAATAGATCATGTATTTTTCTGTTTTTTTAAATTTTTACTAAACATATACTCATTTATCAAAATTTTATCTATAACTTCGACAAAGTAAGATTAAAATACTATCCATGTACCCAGGAATATCATAAAAATCCCAATAAAAACCCGATAAAACTAAATTAATCCAAACCAACATAGTTGGTTTGGTTGATCTTGATAAAAATCGAACCAACCCGACTCATGTAAACTCCTACCTACTATATTTATCGGACTTCACATGTGAAATTATATTGATATAGAACTTCAAAAATCTTATTTCGCTATTTGGCGCCGAAACACTCTCTGATCATTCAAAACCCGTTCCGAACATGCGCCCAAGTTCCAATTAATCATACGAACCTATTGGAACCTTCAAATCCCTATTCCGAGGTCGTTTACTCAAAATGTTGACTGAAGTCAAACTTGGACTTTTAGGCCAGCCTTAAGAAACCAAGTGTTCCAATTTTAACCCAAACTCTTCCAAATCCCGAACCAACCATCCCCGCAGGTCATAAATCAATAAAAGCAAATATGGTAAGTCTTATTTAGGGGTGCAGGGGTTCTAGGAAGAAAAACAACTGGTTGGGTCGTTACATTCTCCACCCCTTAAACAAACGTTCGTCTTGAACGGGTCTAGGATCATACCTGGAGTGCTGAACAAATGTGGATATCTGCTCCGCATGTCCTCCTCGGACTCCCAAGTCACCTATTTGACTGGTTGGCCCCTCCACTGGACCTTCACAACGGAAACCCTCTTAGACCTCAACTGGCGCTCATGCCTATCAATAATAGCCACTGGTTCCTCCTCGTAGCCCAAACTCTCATCTAGCTGAATGGCACTGAAGTCTAACATATGAGATAAGTCGGCGTGGTAGCTTCGGATCATAGATACGTGAAAAACTGGATGAACACCCGATAAACTGGGAGGCAGATCAAGCTCATAAACAACCTCCCCCACTCGCCTCAACACCTCAAACAAACCTATAAACCTTGGGCTCAACTTGCCCTTCTTCCCGAACCTCATAATGCCCTTCATTGGCGAGAATTTCAAGAGAACCTTCTCACCGACCATGAATGATACATCACGCGCCTCCTGATCCGCGTAACTCTTCTGTCTGGACTGTGCTGTGCGAAGTCTCTCCTGAATCAACTTTACCTTTTACAAGGCATCCTTTACTAGAGTACGGTATAACTTAGCCTCGTCAGGCTGAAACCACCCGATGGGAGAACGACATTGCCGACCATATAAAGCCTCAAATGGGACCATCTCAATGCTGGACTGATTGCTGTTGTTGTAAGCAAAGTCGGCCAAGGGCAAGAACTGATCCCTTCGCCCTCCAAAGTCAATCACGAATTCCCTGAGCATGTCCTCTAATATATGAACTGTCCGCTTCGACTTCCCGTCGGTCTGAGGATGAAATATTCTGATGAGCTCCACACGAGTGCCCCAACTCACTCTGTACGACTCTCTAGAAATTCTAGGTGAATTGAGGACCTCTATCTGATATGATGGACGCAGGCACACTGTGCAACCGAACTATCTCCTGAATGTATATCTGGGCCAACCTCTCTGAAGTATAAGTAGTGGCTACTAGAATGAAGTGCGCCGACTTGGTCAACCTGTCTACAATAACCCAAACCGCATCAAACTTCTGCAAGGTCCGTGGCAACCAAAATACGAAGTCCATAGTGATGCGCTCCCATTTTCACTCAGGTATAGGCATCTACTAGGGTAGGCCTCCTGGACTCTGGTGCTCATACTTAACCTGCTGGCAATTTAGACATCTAGCCACACACTCCACTATGTCTTTCTTCATCCGCCGCCACCAGTAGTGCTGCCTTAGGTCACGATACATCTTCATAGCGCTAGGATGAATAGAATACTGTGAACTGTGTGCCTCCTCTAGAATCCTCTCCTTCACGCCATCAATATTAGGAACACATAGGCGACCCTGAAGTCGCAGAACACCATCCTCGCCAATCGAAACCTCCTTGGCCCACCCTGTAGTACCGTCTCCATGAGAAATGCCAAGTGCGGATTATCAAACTGCCGAGCCTTGATCTGTCCCAATAATGAAGACTGAGCAACAACACATGCAAGGACTCACCTGGGCTCTGAAATGTCAAACCTCACAAGTTTGTTATCCAAGGACTGGATGTCCCAAGCTAGTGTCCTCTCCTCCGCCAAAATGAATGCCAAGCTACCCATACTCTCTGCCTTCCTACTTAAGGCATTTGCAGCTACATTAGCCTAGCCCGGATGATAAAGAATAGTGATGTCATAGTCCTTTAGAAACTCAAGCCATCTACGCTGCCTCAAGTTAAGATCCCTCTGCTTGAAAAAGTGCTGCAAACTATGGTGGTCTGTATAAACCTCACAAGACACTCCGTACAAGTAACACCTCCAAATCTTAAGAGCATGAGCATTCGTTGCAAACTCCAAATCGTGTACGGGGTAGTTCTTCTCGTGAACCTTCAGTTGAAGTGAAACATATGTAATAACTCGTCCCTCCTGCATCAACACACATCCCAAGCCAACACGTGAAGCGTCACAATAAACTGTATAAATCCCTGAACCGAAAGGCAACACTAGAACTGGTGCTTTGGTCAAAGCTGTCTTGAGATTTTGGAAGCTCGCCTCACACTCGTTGGACCATCAGAACGGGACACCCTTTTGGGTCAATCTAGTCAGAGGGGTTACAATGGATGAAAAGCCCTCCATAAATCGGCGATAATAGCCTGCCAATCCCAAGAAACTCCTGATCTCGGTCACTGTAGTGGGACGCGGCCAATTATGAACCGCCTCAATCTTCTTAGGATCCACCTTCATACCCTCTCCGGATACCACATGTCCCAAGAATGCCACAAAATCTAACCAAAAATCACATTTGGAGAACTTAGCATACATCTTCTGTTCCCGCAAGGTCTGGAACACTACTCTCAAATGCTGCTCGTGCTCCCCCAGGCTACGTGAGTAGATCAAGATGTCATCAATGAAGACAATAACAAAAGAATCAATATAAGGCCTAAACACCCTGTTCATCAAATCCATAAACGCTGTTGGGGCATTAGTGAAGCCAAAGGACATCACAAGGAACTCATAATGACCATATCTAGTACGGAAAGCAATATTCGGAACATCTGAGTACAGAATCTCTAGCTGATGGTACCCCGATCTCAAGTCAATCTTAGAAAACACCCTAGCACCCTGCAACTGGTCAAACAAATCATCGATGCGCGGCAACGGGTACTTGTTCTTGATGGTAACTTTGTTCAATTGGAGGTTATCAATACACATCTGCATAGTCCCATCCTTCTTCTTCACAAATAACACTGGAGCACCCCAAGGCAATACACTCGGTCTTATAAACCCTTTAGATAGCAACTCCTCAAGCTGTTCTTTCAATTCTTTCAATTCTTTTGGAGCCATACAGTACGGTGGAATGGATATAGGCTGGGTTCCTGGAGCCAAGTCAATACAGAAATCAATATCACGTTCTGGCGGCATGCCTGGGAGGTTAGAACGAAACACATCGGCGAAATCCCGAACTACTGGAACTGAATCAATCGTCAGAGACTCTACGGTGGTGTCCCGCACATAAGCGAGATAAGATAAAAAACCCTTCTCGACCGTACGTCGAGCCTTCAGAAAAGAAATAACCCGACTAGCTGCACTAATTGAGGAACCTCTCCACTCCAATCTCGGCAACTCAGGCATAACTAAAGTAACAATCTTGGCATGGCAGTCTAGGATGATGTGATAAGGAGATAACCAGTCCATGCCCAGGATGACCTTAAAATCAGCCATATCAAGAAACAAAAGGTCCTCTCTGGTCTCGAACCCACAAAATATGACCACATAGGATCGATAAATATGGTCCACAACCACAGAATCGCCCACGAGAGTGGACACATAAACAGGAGTACCCAAGGACTCGCGAGGAATATCCAAGAAATGAGAAAACAGAGATGATACATATGAATAGGTAGACCCTATATCAAATAATACTGAAGCCTCCCTACTGTAGACGGAGATAATATTTGCGATAACTGCAACTGAGGCCACCGCATCTGGTATGGACGGAAAAGCATAGAATCTGGCTGGAGCGTCGGCTAGATGGCCTCCACCTGACTGAATAGAAGCTGGATGCACTCCCCCTTCCTGGCCTTCACCTCTGGGACGACCCCTACCAACATGTCCTCCACCTCTGGGTAGCTGGACTGCTGGTGCCGAAACCATAAGCTGATGACCCTGCCGCACTGTCTTGCCCCAAAATCTGGGGAAAAACCTCTTCATGTGACCTGGATCTCCACACTCATAGCAGCCTCTCGGCACTATAGCCTGCTGCCCTGAAGACTGGCCCTAATGGCCGGAATAGCCATCGGAGGAACCCTAGATGGCTGGGGGGAGGTATAAACTCTCTGGCATGGCACTGAAATAGGCGCTGGAAGAACCCTGATAACCAGAATACCTGCCAGAGGAACCCTGAATAGCTGGCGGGCGATAAGAACTCTCTGGCATTGCGCTGAAATAAGGTCTCACTGGAGCACCTCGAGGAGGTGGTGGGGGTGCTGAATATGGGGGCCTGCTGGTTTGGCCCCTCCTAAATTGACCTCTGCCCCAGCCGGAGCACCTCTATAATCCCCAGAAAACTGAGCCCTCTTGTCCTGCTACCCCTTCTCTCTACACCTCAGACGATAGCCCTCAATAATGCGAGCAATCTCCACTACCAGTTGATAAGGAGTCCCCATCTCAACCTCTCGGGCCATGTTGGCCCTAATACCAGAGTGCAACCCTGCTAAAAAGCTTCGCACTCTCTCCACGTCAGTAGGAAGTATCATAAGTGCATGATGAGACAACTCCAAAAACCTCGCCTCGTAGTCGGTCACTGAATCTGACCCTGCTAAAGCTGCTCAAACTGGTACTGCAACTCTTCCCTCTCATAGGGTGGGATATACCTATCTAGGAATAGCTGAGTAATGCTCCCAAGTGATGGGAGGAGAATCCGCTGGCCTGCCAAGAACATAAGACTGCCACCATCTACGGGCCCTTCCCTCCAGCTAGAAAGTAGTGAAGTCAACCCCATGAGACTTCAGTATTCTCATGTTGTGCTTTCTGTCCCTGCACCTATCAATGAAATCCTGAGCATCTTCATTATGCTCGCCCCGAAGACAGGAGGGTGTAATCTAGTCCATCTATCTAATAACTTCTACGGATCACCGTCCGCAGCTGGTCTGGGCTCAGGTGCTACTGCTGCAACTGGATGGGCCCCACCCGGAGTCTGATAAACCGTAGCTGCATGTCCTGGGGCCTGGGCAATAGGGGTCTGTGCTCCCCTTCCCTCCTGAGAGGTGGCTGGGTATGCTGGAAATAAACCAGCCTGGGTCATAGTGTCCATGAACCGCATCATACGGCCCATGACCTCCTGAAAGCCCGACGATGTCATGAAATCCACCGGGGCAGGATCTGCTACGGGCACCTCGCCCTGATCCTCAACGATAGGATCCTCTGCTGGATTCGCTGGTGGTGAAACTGGGGCAGCTCTAGGATGCCCTCATCCCCTACCTCGGGTCGGTGCCCTCCCCCGGGCTCTAGCAACAGGGGGAGCGGCTCCTCCTGGGTCTGGAACGTAGGATGTACGCGTCCTCACCATCTGTGAGAGAATAGAAGAGTGAAATTTAGTACACCATCAACTGCACGATAGAAGATGAATAAAGAGAAATTTCCTAACACCCTATAGCCTCCCAAAGATAAATACAGACGTCTCCATACCGATCCGCAAGACACTATTAGCCTTACCCATTACTTGTGAGACCTACGTGAACCTAGAGCTCTGATACCATGTTGTCACGACCCAAATTCTTCTCTACATCATGATGGCGCCCAACACCGAAATTAGGCAAGCCTACACAATTCATCTAGTGAGTCCCACTTATTTTATTCACAACCTATCCAACAATATCTTAACCTAAATCACTAAGCATTTGAAAATAGCAAATGGCAAGGCAAATTAGATTGCAAGTATCAAAGGAAGTCAAATTTAAATAAGTACATCCCAAAAGAATAATCCACCAATGTGTGTTCTCGAAACTATTATCACAAGTATATGGGCATTTAGTAGAATAAACAAAAGAATACATCTACTCTACTGTCTGAAATCAAATAGACAGAATAAGCAAAAGAAAATACTCCAATGCGCTGCTGAACGACATCAGGATAAGCAGCTCACCGTGGAATCTCTTCCTCTATATCAGGAACGTGCTCCGGACTGGTAACCAGATGCACCTACCTCAGAACCTGTACAATTAAGTACAGAAGCGTAGCATGAGTACAAAATATTATGTACCCAGTAAGTATCCGGTCTAATCTCGAAGAAGTAGTGACGATAGGTCGACTTGACACTTACTAGGGCCAAATAATTTATTTAAATATAAGGCTAAGCATGAATATTAAGGATAAATGGAAAATAATGACAAGAAATGACAAGTCTTTCCACAATGGCATTCGTGTTTCAATTTCTATCATTCCGGTTGAAAATTTATATCCCATGACATTTAAACAGTCTAAAAATTACGGGAAAGTGCCAAGAAGATAGCATGCGGATATAATGCCGAGGATGTACGACCCGATCCAACAAATAATAAATGTGCACTGCCGAAGGGTCGAACGGCGCGAATGATAGATACATCTATTAACCTGCGGAGGCGAACAACTCGCTCCCATGAGAGTATTGGAAGAAAACACTCTGCTCACGGAATATAATTACGAAGCGGTCATACATAAACATAATATATTTTCCTCAATTTATTTTAAAATAATAATTTACTTGAAGCTTTCACATTCTTAAGATCTTGAAATAAATTCCAACCAATACAATTAACGCATGAAATAAATAAGCAGTATCCACAAGGCATGGTGTAAACCTAACCTAACCGGACATAACAAGAATAGTCGCCACGTACGGAAGCTCGTCACTTCGTGCATACGTAGCCCCCCCAAAATCATTCATACATCATATAATTTCACCTATGGGGAGATTTCCCTCTTACAAGGTTAGAAAGGATGCTCTCAAACCCTCAAACCGGAGCCGCACAATCCAAAACTCTTCAAATAGCGTAAAAACCAATCATTATAGGCTTACAAGTTCATATTCTAGCTATTAAAGTGATTATCCAACCCTAAAGGCAAGGTTCCTAAAATATACCCCCGCGTCCACATGCTCGGATTTCGAAAATTCTTAAGGGAAGTTGTTACCCATAACCTAAGGATCAATAATATATGATTTTTACTAGATTCCATAACTAATTTAGTGGTTAAATCTTATTTTTATCAAAATCCTAGGTTTTACTCTAAACCCATAATTTTCACTAATCTTTATGTGTTAATCTACCCTTAGTCTATTTATTAAACTAACATTATGTAGAAATAACTTACCTCACAATGCTTGGCCGAAATCCCCTCTTTGAAAGCTCCCAAATCGCCTAAGAAATGAATGAAATTTGTCAAAAATGACACATTTCCCATATTAAATGAAGGCACTGCGTTTAGTGATTTCTGCACATGCGGTTAGGGGGCTGCATCTGCGGTCTCTCTTCTGCGAGGGAGGGTCCGCTTCTACGGAATTGGGCCGGGCTAGCTGGGGCCGCATCTGCGGTCTGGGGACCGCTGCTGCAGTTCCGCTTCTACAGAAGAGGAGCCGCATCTGCGGAACTTGGGCTCCTCCCCTTAGGCCGCATCTGCGATTGATGAGCCACTTCTGTTGTCTCACACCTGCGGCTTGCCAACCGCAGGTGCGGTTTTGATAGAAGCCTGGAGCATCAACTCCTTCACACTTTTCTCAACTAAGTTCGAGCCTCGTCTGATTGACGCTCGGGGCACCCGGGGCCCCGCCCGAACATACCGACAAGTTTGGAATGACAAAATGGACTTGCTCAAACTCTCGAAACACTGGAAACAACATTAAAACTAAGAATCACACCCTAAAACCAATTGATTCAAACTTATGAACTTCAAGTTCTTCAATTTACTTCCAATACATCGAAACATACTCATACTACTCGGAATGATACCAAATTTTGCGTTCAAGTCATAAATGACATTACGAAACTATTTCCGGTCTCGAAATTCCGTTTGGACCTCGATAACATCAAAACACATTCCAAACCTCAATTATAGTACTTCAAAAATCTTATTTCACTATTTGGCGCCGAAGCGCTCCCAGGTCATCCAAAACCCTTCCGAACATACTCCCAAGTGCGAAATGATCATACGAATCTATTAGAACCTTTAAATCCCAATTTTGAGGTCGTTTACTGAAATTGTTGACCGAAGTCAAACTTGGCCTTTTAGGCCAACCTTAAGGAACCAAGTGTTCCAATTTCAACCCAAACTCTTCCAAATCCCAATCCAACCATCCCCACAGGTCATAAATCAATAAAAGCCAATATGGGAAGTCTTTTTTAGGGGTGCGGGATTTCTAGAAAGAAAAACGCCCGGTCGGGTCATTACATTGATGTTGTGTTGACTAGGAAGCATCCTATGTAAGCCTCTCTTTGATTCTTGAAAGTACGTTTCCAGGTCTGAACTACAAAATCACTATTCATTTTTCCAATCTTATCTGTCTCATTTTCTTCCATAACACTAATATATATACACCTAGAGAAAGATTATTTCTTCTTTTTAGTTTAAAATCAAAAAATGCTCCATCACCCTTTAAATTCATTGTTGAATATTTACAATACATAGTGGTAGGTACACTATATTCCCAAGAAATGTTTCATGAGTCATTATTTTTGGTTTCCATACTTTCACAAATGAATCTGCTTTTGACTCCGTTAGAAAGTTGAAAAGAAAAAAACCAAAAAATGAGGGGATTTAAATGTGATACCTGATATGAAGAATTGTTCTATATAAGAACTATTTTTGTAACGACCCGATCGGTATTTTTGATTTTTATTACCCCATTCCCCTAAATAAGACTCCCCATATGTGCTTTTACTATTTTATGACTTGCGGGGATTATTAGTTTGAGATTTGGAAAGGTTCGCGTTGAAGTCGGAACACTTGGTTCCTTAAGTTGGTATTAAAAGGCTATGTTTGACTTCGGTTAAAGTTTTGAGTAAACGACCTCGGAATTGGGATTTGACGGTTCCAATAGGTTTGTATAATGATTTCGGACTTGGACGTACGCTCGGATTGGGTTTTGGATGACCCGGGAGCATTTCGGTGCCTAATATTGAAAGTTGGTTATTTGAAGGTTTTTGAAGTTCTTTAAATTTGGTTTAGAGTAGGTTTTGGTGATTTCGATGTCCGAATGGAATTCCGAGATCGGGGGTAGTTCCGTATGGCGATTTAATACTTGCACGCAAAATTTAGTGTCATTTCGAGTTGATTTGATAGGAATCGGATGTGTGGAAGTATTTTTAGAAGTTTCTGAGTTCATGGGTCAATCCATACGTTTTGGCGTCCGATTCATAGTTTTTGATGTTATTTTCGTATTTTTATCACTCGAGCGAGTCTGTATGAGGTTATTAGACTTGTGTGGGTAATTGGTGTGGAGCCCCAAAGGCTCGGGTGAGTTTCGGACGT
Source organism: Nicotiana knightiana (assembly GCA_005239525.1). NCBI lineage: Eukaryota > Viridiplantae > Streptophyta > Magnoliopsida > Solanales > Solanaceae > Nicotiana > Nicotiana knightiana. The sequence goes on from ML403034.1 coordinate 9,875, forward strand.
TCGAGAGGATGAGAAAACAATTCAGTTTTCTGGTGTTTATTGCTGGTGTTGCAGGTCTCGCAAATGCGAGAAATTGTTCGCATTTGAGAATCTCGAATTTATGAGAAAAGCTTCGCAATTGCGAAGAAGCTTGACCTGGGGGAGTTTTCGCATTTGCGACCTCAGTAGTATTTGCATTTGCGACACTTTCATTGCATTTGCAACCTTAGCAGCTGAAGCCCAGGGTCCACATTTGCGAGAGATTTGTCACATCTGCGGCTTTCGCATTTGCGAACCTGGTGTCACAAATGCGACATGTTCCCAGCTCATTTAATGTGGGACTTAGACCATTTATCTCATTTTCTTTCATCCCTTTGGCGATTTTTGGAGCTTTTTGAAGAGAGTTTTCACCTAGCACTTTGAGGTAACTTATGGTGTTCCAGGTCTTGGGGAGTGTTATGCATATTTTGAGAGTTGATAATTTTATATGCCGAGCGGCATCTCAATTGAATATTTTAAATTATCTGTTATGGTTAGTTGTTAATTTTCATGTTTTTATTTCACTTCCGCAAAGTGTTAGGCTTACCTAGTCGTAGAGAGTAGGTGCCATCACGACGATTCACGGAAGGATAATTTGAATCGTGACAAGACAGAGGTATGTTTGCTAAAAATTGTAGAATATGTAACAGGAGGGTATATTCTCGAAATCTATTAAACTCTTATGACTCTTCCGAATTTGAAATGATATTTTATTGATAATTTTAAAATTTAAATAGAACCTATTATTATTTAAGGTTCATTAATATTTATGTGTTTAATACTTAAATTTGGTTAACCATGAAAGCGTATATCAACAAAAAATTCTTGTTAGATTACTATAAAAAGAATTATCATATGTTATTGAAATAATTCTCCCATAAGAATATTTTAATAGATCATGTATTTATTAGTTTTTTTAATTTTTACTAAACATATACCTACTTATCAAAACTTTATCTATAACTTTGATAAATTAAGATTAAAATACTATTCATGTACCCAAGAAAATCTAAAAAAACAAATAGAACTCTGATAAAACTGAACCAATCCAAACCGACATAGTTGGTTTGGTTGATTTTGATAAAAAATGAACCATCTTGACTCATGTGTACTTCTACCTACTATATTTCTTAGACTTCACTTGTGAAATTACATTGATATGGTGTTGTTGCTTTTATGTTGACTAGGAAGAATCCCATGTGGGCATCTCTTTGATTCTTGAAACCACATTTCCTGGGCTGAACTACAAAATCAATTTTCACTTTTCCAATCTCATCTGTCTCATTATCTTCCATAACATTAATATATATACACCTACAGAAAGATTATTTCTTCTTTTTTAGTTTAAAATCCAAAAATGCTCTATCACCCTTTAAATTCATTGTTGAATATTCACAACACATAGTGGTAGGTACGCTATATTCCGAACCAATGTTTCATGAGTCATTATTTTTGGTTTCCGTACTTTCACAAATGAATCTACTTTTGACTCCGTTAGAAAGCTGAAAAGAAAAACCCAAAAAATGAGGGGATTGAAATGTGATACTTGATATGAAGAAATCGTTCTATATAAGAACTATGTTAGATATACTAAAATACTATGTTCCTCGTGAAAATAAAAGAAATGTTTCTTCGTATATATGTTTGACAAATGCGCATGGAATTATAGAGAGAAACTAAGTAAAAGACCAATAAGAAAACTACAAATGACGAATTCTTTACCAAATATAGAGAAAGAGAATCTCTTTCTGGAAAAAATGAAAAAAAATATCTTCAGAATTATAAGCATGTCGATGATTTCTTACAGTTCCAAATAAAAAGGATTTGAAGAAAAAGAGTTGAATAAAGGTTGTATTTGAAGCGTCACGAATCAAACATTCGTTTAAATGCTATTGAATCGATATAGTTTTCGTTCATTTGACCCGTTATTTTTAATTTTTTTGTACATTTAACCAGTATTATCGTGAAACATAAGTTTGACATACAACTATTTTTATTTAGCTAAATCTTATTGTTAATACATCTATTCTTATGTCACGACCCAAATCTCCCTCCCTAAGATGTCGTGAATGGCACCTAGTCTCTATGACTAGGTAATCCTAACAGTTGCGGAGTAACTAAAAAATAACAGAACAACGGCTAAAACTTAAAAACATTAGATATGTATATATCTAAAAAGCTGGAAACTACCTGTAACGACCCGGTCCATCATTACGTAGAACCTGCATTATAATCATTGTTATTGACTCGTCTTAGGTTGATTATTCTGTATTTGATGTATTAGAATTGGTTGGCTTGAAATCGAATGGTTGTAGTGGGAGTTCAGTCATTTAGCCTTTTAAAAATAGCCTTAGAATGGGAAAAGTCAACTAAGAGTTGACTTATTGGTAAACGACCCCGGAATGCGAATTTTATGGTTCGAATAGCTTCGTTAGGTGACTTGGGACGTAGGAGTGCGTTCAGAATAATTTTGTGATGTCCGGTGTAGAATTAGGCTTGAATTGGCGAAGGTTAGTTTTTGGCGATTTCCAGACGGTAGTGGAAAATAGGCTATCGGGGTCGGAATGGAATTCCGACAGTGGGAACAGGTTCATAACGCCATTTCGGATACGTCTGCAAAATTTCAGATCAATCGGATTTGTTTTGGATAGTTTCGGCATCGTTGGTGGATTTTAGAAATTTCAAAGTTCTTAGGCTTGAATCCGATGAAATTTAGAGTTTTGATGTTAGTTTTGGTGTTTTAGTGTGCAAATAGGTTTTAATGATGTTATGAGATATGTTGGTATATTTGGTTGGGGTCCCGAGGGGCTCGGGATTGATTTCGGGTGGTTAACGAGCATTTTTGGACTTAGATCAAATGCTAGTTTTCTGGTTTTTGAGCACTGCAGTTTTGTTCATTGCGATCGCGGGGGAAGTGATGCAATCGCAATGAGTTATTTTGGGTAGGCACCATTTGTTCTATGCGATCGCGTATGGGGAGATGCGATCGGGGCGTAGAGGAGGGGACAAGGCAGTGCGATCGCGTGAGGTAAGTTGCGATCGCGTAGAGGAAGTTGGGGCGCGTGGAGTTGCTGGTAAAAGCACTGTGCGATCTCGTGCACAGTGCTGCGATCGTGGAGGTCAGGAACATTTGGTCTATGCGATCACGTGTATTTGACCGCGATCGCGGAGAGTAAAATCACTGGGCATATTTAAATAACCCTTCCGCGACCTAAACATTATTTTACACCATTGTTGTACGGAAAAGAGCTCTTGGGGACGATTTTTAAGAGAGAAATTCTTGTTCTTCATAGAGGTAAGTGTTCTAGTCATTAAAACTCGTTTATGGGCGATTATAGATCATAATCTCAGCGTTTAATTCATGAAAAACAGTAGAAAAATGGGATTTTGTGGCTTGAGAATAAGAGACCTTTAGGGGTCGATTTGAGGGGTCAAACGGACTCCGATTTTGGTGTTCTTTATATGTGCGGAATCGTGGGAGGATGAAGAACACTTTTCTGGAAAAATTTCTAAGTTTCAGGACACGGGCCCGGGGGTCGGGTTTTGACCGGTTCGGATTTTTGGGTTAATTTCGACATTTTTAATTGGAAATTGTTCCTTAAGCATATATCGATGATAAAAATCTGAACTTGGTAGATTTGTAGCCTTCGGAAATTCATACAAGAGGCAAGCGTGTTGCGGAATAGCATCCGAGCTAGTTTTGAGGTAAGTAATATCTTGAAATCCTGTCCTGAGGGTATGAAACCTCGGACTATGCTCCCTTTCACGGGTTTTGAACTGGAAAGATTGAAACTTTGGAAATATCTTCCGTATTTAGGCGACTACTGAGTTTCTAAACCGACTTTTAAGCCTATTCTTAATTAGTATTATTTTATTATGATATGATTTGAGTTGTAAGCCGTGTTTGGGGCCTAGTGCCGACTTGTTTACCCCTTGGGGGCTGTGTTACTACATTTTTTCTCATTGATTTGTTATGATTTTCACTCAGTCTTTTACTGATAAATTGTTTTGACACTCAGAGTATTTTGAAACTACTTCTTGAAAATAAAACACTGATTTTTGGTCGAGAACCCGGTATATTTAGGGCCTGATGGGCAAATTGAGAGTGTCTGACTGAGTGAGGCCGCACGCATATATTGTGAGGATGTTATGATATGAGTGAGGCTGAGGGCCTATGTTGTGAGTGATTTATGTCGTGATGCGGCTTGTTATATAGCGCTTGGGCTGTAGGAGCCCCTCCGGAGTCTGTACACACCTCCAGTGAGCGCCGGTACCGATTGAGTGATGATTATTGCCTAATGGACTAATGTTGCAGAGTGATTGTGAGTATGCCTGATGGGCTAATGTTACAGAGTGACTGTGAGGATGCCTGATGGGCTAATGTTACAGAGTGATGGTGAGGATGCCTGATGGGCAATGGTTACAAGAAATGATTTTGGCCCGAGGGGCATATTTATGATGATTTTACTAAAGTTTTCGAACTATGATTTACTTCGTTTTTCAAACTGAGTTTTTTTGAGGATTTCATTGAAATATATTGATATTATACTTGTTTCTAAAGGATTTTGAAACTGATTTGAAACTCATGTATTTGCTGAACCTTACTCGGTGTTTACTGGTTTTGTGAAATTGTGTATCTGTCTTGTGTGCTTTATATTGTCAGACTGTGATTTCTTTTCATTACTACTGAGTTGGCATACTCATCATTACTCCCTGTTCCCCTGTGCACAGATCCAGGTACTAGATCGCAACAGTAGCTGTTCAGTTGATAGTAGCAGTACACGGGATTCGTGGTTGGTGCCAGCGTCCACAGCTTCTCCACTTCCCCTCCTACTTAGTACTAGTTTTGGATTCTGAGATATATTATATTTAGCTGAGTTAGTTTTATTTTCTATTAGATGCTCATGACTATTGAATCCAGTTCTGGGAGGTTGTTTAGAGTTGTTAGTTCATTATTGGGGGCGCTAGACTTATATAATTAAATTCTTTGTTATGATTGCTGTTATTTGCTATACTGTGAACTGTTAAAATAAGAGTAATTGCGTAGTAAGGTGATGGTTGGCTAGCCTAGTTCCACGATAGGCGCCATCACAGCCTGTTAGGATTTGGGGTCGTGACACTGCCCCTCGGCAAGTACAAGTAAAACCACAATACTGAGTATAAACAACTCCCATAGACCCGGTAGCCACGAGCCACAAGCTCTAAGGAATGGTTCTAAGTGTCTTTATACATCCGTATCTAGGAAAATAAAGAAGAAACAACATAAAGGGGATAGAGGAGGACTCCGAGATGTGCGGACAGTGGCAGATATACCTTGAAGTCTCTGAAGCAACAACAAGTAAGCTCAACTAATAGCGGGGCTAGTAAGAGGTACGTGGGTCTGCACACAAAACATGTGTAGAAGAGTAACATGAGTACACCACAACGGTACCCAGTGAGTGCCAAGCCTAACCTCGGTAGAGTAGTGACGAGGTCTGGTCGAGGCCCTATTAGGATATAATAATAAAGTAGAAGATACAATAATATAATTAAAGACTGAGAATTTAACAACGAGAAATACAGGAAGGTAACTACATAACACATAAGGATAAACAACATGGGCACTCCCGAGATACCATCTCGAAGTCCCAAAAGTAAATAATTAGAAGGGAATCTCCCGAGGTACCGCCTCGTAGTCCCAAAAGTAATTATGCAGGGGGATCTCTCAAGGTACCGCCTCGTAGTCCCAATAGTAAATATGCAGGGGGAACTCTCCGAGGTACCGCCTCGTAGTCCCATAAGTAAAAACACATCTCAAAACAAATGGAAACAACAACTAACAGCAAGAATCCTACAGTTTAAGACTAATACAAATCAAGAAAAAACAGGAATTCAACTCAGCATGCTGCACAAATTTCAAATAAGCATTTATGACATGTAGACATGCGATATTAGGATAAATAGGATAACTACACATTCTGGGATGAATCATTTAAGATATAACAAGTTACTGTTTAGTAAAAATTGGATTTTCAACAATTAGCCTGTGTATGCACTTGTCACTTCGCGTACACGACACTCACATATCATAGAATTGTCACAACATTACCAAATCCTAAGGGGATTTTCCAACACAAGCTTAGGCAATCCACTTACCTCGAACAAAGCTCAATCAATCAGTAAGAATGTCTTTTCCTCAACTTTCCGACTCTGGATGGCCGAAATCTAGCCAAAAGCAATTACATACCAAAAATATAACTATAAGAAACTAGTCTAATTAATGAAATCAAGACTTTAGTAAGAAATTAGAAATTAGCCCCAAAATTTGACCCAGGCCCACATCTCGAAATTCGGTAATAGTCAAAAAATATGAACACTCATTCAACCAGGAGTCACCCATATCAAAATTACTCAAATCCGACACCAAAATCTCAATCAAACCCCCAAAATTCTGTAGAAGAACTTTTTCACTTTTTCCCAAATTTATCAACCCAAAACTTTAATTAAATGATGTAATTGATGATGGATTAGTGGATATTAATAAAAAAAACAATTTAATAACCATTATCCAATCGTTGCCTCTGAAAAGACCTCAAAATCTCGCCTAAATCCGTGCTCTCTTTCTCAAGTTATGATGAAAATGGAAAACCCTCGACTTTGAAATGTTTATATCTGCCAAGGTAAATCCTTCTTCGCGAACGCGGCCTCACTTTTGCGTCCGGGTAGCACAAATAGCTACTGACCAAAAAATTCTTCTACGCGAATGTGAGGACCCTTTCGCGAACGCGGGCATGACTGACCCACCTCTTCGTGAACGCGTAGAACAAATGCTTTGGGGTCCAAGTTGCCTCTACTTCCTCTACGCGAACGCAATACCGTTCACGCGTTCGCGATGCACCACTGCCCAGGACTTCTCGAACGCGCCTCCAACTTTGGGGGCGCGAAGAAAAAATCCTCACCTGCCACCAGCTCCCTTTCGGGAATGCAGAACTCCCCTCGCGAATGCAAAGAAGGAAACCAACAACTGAAACACAAGATTTTCTGCAATTCCAACAAGTCTAATTCTAGTCCGTTAACCACCCGGAATCCACCCGAGGCTCCCGTGACCTCAACCAAACATACAAACAAGTCCTAAAATATAATACGAACTTAGTCGAGTCTTCAAATCACATCAACCCACGCTAAAATCATAAATCGCACTCCAATTCAAACTTAATGAACTTTGAAATTTCAAACTTCTTCAACCGATGCCGAAACCTATCAAATCATGTTTAATTGACCTCAAATTTTGCACACAAGTCATATTTGACATTACATACCTACTCTAACTTCCAGAATCAGAATTCGACCTCGATATAAAAAAGTTCACTCTCGGTCAAACTTCTCAAAAAATTCAACTTTTGCTATTTCAACCCTAATTAATCGACGGACCTCCAATTCATAATCCGTACACGCTCCTAAGTCCAAAATTATCCAACGGAGCTAACAGAACCGATAGTCCAAAATCACCCAATGGAGCTAACAGAACCGACGAAACTCCATTCCAGAGTCGTCTTCACACAGTTCCAACTACGTCAAATTCCTAAAACTTAAGCTTCCATTTGAGGGACTAAGTGCCCCATTATCCTCCAAAACTAAAAATAAATCCTCCCGACAAGTCACATAAGCATAAAATGATACATGGGAAGCAGTAAATAGGGAATCAGGGCTAATACTCTCAAAACGACCAGCCGGGTGATTACATCTTATTTCACATTCTAGATTTTCGCATAATTCAAATATGGATACTATTTACCCTATATGGGAAATTTTATGTTGGGATTAATTATCATTTATTTGTTTACACTAGTCAAACACTGTATTGGTTAAACACTTGATTAATCAAACGATCCCTAATTATGTAGAGTGACACTTGTTGGCAGGTTTATGATGTTGTCACCAAATCTAAGCTAAGGACTTTGAGATAAGCGGAGTCTATATTTAACATTTCAATTGATCGGAAAATTGCAAGAAAAATTCTAATATATACCTTATTGGACAATCATGTATATGTGGGAACAAACGTGTACATGATTATAAAGTTACAATTGATATCAGATCAATTTGAACTTCAAATAAATTTGTAGACGCTTGTATGTTTTTTAAAGTTGTGCTGTACAATGTTTCAGCTTCAGTCATATATATACATATATATATATATACATATATATATATATTATATTGCATGTGTTCTATACTAATTTGTAGTGTTGCATAAGTGATCGTATTATGCATGTAAGTGAGTTTGTTATATAAAGGTAGCAATGCTTGTTATAAAACAAAAGAATGAGGTTATATCACCGCAAAAGATATTTATGATAAAAAAAGTTTAATCATTCGAAAAAATCAAGTGTTTATTGATTAATATATTTTTCTTTTGATCTTCTCAACTAATGGTTAGTTGTTATGAATTCGATATGTTTACTACATGCCTCTTGTTATGTGATTGTAGATGCCTCAAATCATATGGGGTTTAGTTGGTACATGACAAAAAGAAATAAAAGAATTAAAGAGAAGATGATAATCATGAGATGTAATAATCTTTAAATTGTCAGCATCTCTAAACTATATAGTAAGGCAATAAAGTTCTTACCTTAAATTGGCAAAATGATTCATTTTTCATATTTAGTATCCTCAACAGAATAATATTCACTTTTACTATAAATAGTATCAATTAACATGGCATCGCATAAGCAATTAGCAAAACTATTAGAGCATCACTTAGTTAATCAAAGATAATTACTAGGTCATGGCTAAAAATTTTCCTCAGTGTCTTTTACTTTGGATTTTTGTAGCTTTTTGCTCGTGTTTGTTTAGATTTTCCTATTGCCAACCAAGTGGTTATTCACAAGCTATTGCAATATTTTATTTTAATCCTACTAGTCCCGGGAGTGGTAATATCTGCCGTTTGTTTCTATTCTCACTTTTCATAAGACATATGAAGTAGCCTGCTAGATTAAAATTAAATTAAACCTACTTTAGATTTTGAATTCAATTTTTAAGATAAACCTTAGTAGTTCGGTTGTTGGCTATCTGAATTTTACATTGTTTGTAAATGTTTCATTTGCATTTTGTAATCCCCTTATCAAGTTCCTCTTCCTTCCCCTTCATAATAAAAGGTATTTACAAATGAAATTTTGTAGACAACTATTCCCTGAAATGGCATGATCAATAAAGTCTTGATTTTTACAAACTTCATTAATGATATCGGGCTAAATGATAGAAAAATATATTTTATTCTTACTATTTTGGTCTAGGTGGAGCATGTGATCTCGAAAATGACGTAGCAAGCACTCCCTACAATGCAATGATCACAGCCGGAAATCAAGCGCTTTTTAAACTAGGTGCTGGATGTGGTGCATGCTACCAGGTAGAGTGGACGAGATTCAATTGAATTTCCTTCTTCAGAAAGTTATATAATGTAAATTGGGTAAAAATAAATTCAAAATACACAAAATTTTAAATTTATAAGAGAAAATATAGGTACAAATTCAAATATAACATGTTTAGATCTTTTGAAATCCCCTTGATAGAATTCCTGATTCCGCCACTGATCTTGTGAATTTATAATTTGTAGAACAACACATTTTATTTTGCATGAGATAATAAGGAAATAAAAATCTGAAATAAAAGAGAGAATGTGCATAAATATTTTAGTTTCATTCACAAATGCATGACATCTCTATAATATCGATATTTTTTCAGGTATTATGCACCCAAAATCAGAATCCGCATTGTTCAGGGAATCCAAATAATAGTAACCCTTTCAGATGAGTGCCCAGGAGCGTGCCATAATGATCCGGTTCACTTTGATATAAGTGGAATTGCCTTTGAAAAATTGGCAAAGTCTGGCGAAGCTTCACAATTATATAATGCAGGAAGAATCTCGATTTTTAACCGAAGGCGAGTTATTCTACAAAACCTAAAAGTTACTTCATTTTTCTCTTATTTTTCTTCTGACGAACACAACTAATGCATTAAATTTTTTTATTTTTTTATTGAACCTTACAGGTTAACATGCAATTACAACACAAATATCATATTTAAGGTGGACAAAGGTTCCAATCCTAATTTCTTCGCAGTTACATCTGAAGCAGTAGATGGGGATGGTGACCTTTCTTTAGTTGAAATCCAAACAAGCAATTCGAGTTGGGTATCAATGCAGCGAATGATTGGCGCAACTTGGAGTGTTGGAATACAACCAAACACACAGAAACCTCTTTTTTCCCTCAGGCTTACTTCAGAAACAAAGCATAGTGTCACTTCCCCAAATGTCATTCCAAACGGTTGGCAACCAAGATCAATTTACAAATCAAATATTAATTTTCCCAATAAACTATAGGCTGAAAGTAATTAAGAAGGGAACAATATGAGGGTACAATATAGATTGTGAATACCATTTATTTATCTACCCAATCAAATATGATTAATAAAGTAAAAATACCTTCTTTAATTTATTTCGAATATGCGACTAATATTTCATGTTTTTTTTAGTTTAAGCTCTCTAACAAAATAAAAAATGGCTACCAGATGAGACAACATTCAAATTGGTCACATACACTTAGAGAATTCTTGGATCCATATGGCCAAACAAATCAAACATTGCATGAAAGAAAACAATGACAATTACAGGGAAGAAAGAAAAAGAAAATACAAACACTAACTAAAAAAAAGGAACAAAAAAAAATCAAGTTTGTTTCAAAAAATCTATTGATATTAAATTCCCTTCTTATTACATTTAAGAGGAGATTTATATTTTTGAATGCATAATTTCCAGATTTTTTTTTTCCAAATTACATCTTCAAAAAATGACCATCGAAACAAAAGTCTTAACTAAGAATCCAACACATTTCACATCTGGTAAAGGATAACTGTTTGCCAATAAAAAATGTAAATGAGTCTTGCACATGAGATTACCCCAGAACTATCTAATCTAGAAAGAAAACAACTAGAAAATAAAATGCTATATTTGTTATAAATATATATTAAATAATGAATGTTCATTTAGTACTCCGTTATAAATAAGCTTCCTGAAGAAGCTTATTCATATGAGACACTGCCGTAAATATGTTTATCTATTTAGTACTCTATTGGAAATAAGTCCCCTGAAGAAGCTTATCATTTTGGTACTCCGTTATGGATAAACATTACTCCTGAAGAAGATTATCTACATTTGGTAAAGTAGCAACTTACAAGCAACTTACAAGCAGCTTACACAACAGCTTGCAGTAGTAGCTTACAAGCAGCTTACACAGCAGCTTACACAACAACTTCCTTTCTTCTATAAATAGAGGAGATTTCAGTTCATTATGTACATCAATTTGAAAGTTCAATAATATATCAGTTTCTCTCTATACTGGTCTTTAGTTTATTTACTTTACAATTGTTATTTTATAACATGTTATCAGCACGAGACTCTGCCATCTCGAGCAAATACTTTGAAAGTATCAAAGGTACAAATTTTCTTTTTCTAAATAATGTCAAATCTTTCTAAACTTGAATTTGTAGCCCTGGATATATCGGGCAAAAGCTACATGTATTGGGTACTTGATGCTGAAATTCATCTTGATGTGATGGGTCTGGCAGACACCATCAAGGACAAAAATCAAGCATCAAACCAAGACCGTGCCAAAGCCATGATATTCCTACGCCACCAGCTTGATGAAGGCTTGAAAATGGAATATCTCACTGTTAAAGATCTAGTCATACTGTGGAATAATTTGAAAGATAGATATGACCACCTGAAGATGGTCATTCTTCCACAGGCACGTTATGACTGGGCTCATTTAAGGCTACAAGATTTTAAATCTATCAGTGAGTATAATTCTGCTATGTTCAGGATTATTTCCCAATTGAAATTATGTGGTGATAATATTACTGATCATGATATGTTGGAGAAAACTTTCACCACTTTTCATGCCTCGAATATGCTCCTGCAGCAGCAATATCGAGAGATGGGATTCAAAAAGTATTCTGAACTTATCTCCCATCTTCTTGTAGCCGAGCAACATAATGGGCTATTAATGAAAAACCATGAAAGCCGACCAACTGGTTCTTGTCCATTCCCTGAAGTGAATGAGACGAACTTCCACCAAGCTAAGCATGGAAGAGGTCGTGGCCCCAGTCGTGGTCATGGCCGTGGTCGGGGAAGAAAATCTAATCATGGTTATAATAATGCACCAAAGAACCCTCCTAACCACCAGCAGTGGAAAAGGAAGGAACAAAAGCATGAAGCGGTGCAAACAACAAATGTAGAAAATGCATGCTATAGATGTGGGGGAAAAGGGCACTGGTCACGTACCTGTCGTACGCCAAAACACCTGGTTGAGCTATATCAAGCCTCCCTGAAGAAGACAGCCAAAAATGCTGAAGCAAATCTTATTTCTGAAGATAATTTATACTTCATGCATTTGGATGTAGCTGATTACTTTGCACTCCTAGAAGGAGAAACAAGCCATGTAGTCGCTGATGAATCTGTAGAAATGTAAATATTTTAATTTTTGTTGTTTTTAGTAGATGATATGGTTATGTAATAGAAGTTACGTTTTGATAATAACGTTTATTATAGTATATTTTGTTTATGTCGTTTTGAAGAATATGGATAATCCTCAAATTATGTTTGGATCAAATACCAATCATGAAGATATTTGTGTAATTGATAGTGGAACAACTCATGCCATATTCAAAGATCAGAAATACTTTTCTTATTTGCATAAGGAAAAATCAAATGTTTCTACAATTTCTGGTAATATAAGTTTGATTGAATGGCCCGGAAGAGAAATTGTATTTCTGTCTAAAGGAACAAAACTTGTTATAAATAATGCATTATTCTCCTCCAAGTCCCGAAGAAACTTGTTGAGTTTTATAGATATCCGCCGAAATGGGTATCATGTTGAGACAATAGATGAAATGAACGAGGAATATCTTTGTATTACAAAGAATATTTCTGGCCAGAAATGCATTGTAGAAAAGTTACCAACTTTATCTTCTGGCTTATACTATTCAAAGATCAGTGCAGTTGAAGCACACTCTATCGTAAACCAGAAGTTTACTGATTCAAATACTTTTGAGCTTTGGCATGGCCGTTTGGGCCATCCTGGATCAATAATGATGAGACGAATTATTGAAAATTCAAGTGGACATCCACTAAAGAACCTGAATATTCTTACAAATGATGAATTTTCTTGTGATGCTTGTTATCAATGACAAATGATAACTAGACCATCACCAATGAAGGTTAGCATGGAATCTCCTGCCTTTTTAGAGCGTATACACGGGGATATATGTGGACCTATTCACCCACCAAGTGGGTTGTTTAGATATTTTATGGTCCTAATAGATGCATCTTCAAAATGGTCTCATGTGTGCCTACTATCATCTCGCAACCTGGCGTTTGCAAAGCTATTAGCCCAAATAATTCGATTAAGGGCACAATTCCCAGATTATCCTATAAAGGCTATTAGCCTTGATAATGCTGGATAATTCTCATCTCAAGCTTTTGATGATTATTGTCTATCAATTGGGATAAAAGTTGAACATCCTGTAGCTTATGTTCATACTCAAAATGGCCTTGCAGAGTCATTTATTAAACGCCTACAATTGATAGCAAGACCACTACTTATGAAAACAAAATTGCCCACTATTGTTTGGGGACATGCTATTTTGCATGCAGCATCACTTATTCGTCTCAGACCGACACATTATAATAAATATTCTCTATCACAATTAGTTTTTGGTCATGAACCAAATATTTCCTATCTAGGAATTTTTGGATGCGCTGTATATGTGCCAGTAGCACCACCACAGCGTAGTAAGATGGGCCCACAGAGAAGGTTTAAATCACCCTCTATTATTCTCTATCTTGAACCATTGACGGAAGATTTATTTACTGCTCGATTTTGCAGATTGTCGATTTAATGAAACAAATTTCCCACAATTAGGTGGAGAGAAAAAGGAAATCAAAAAAGAAATTGTGTGGAAAGTTTCATCATTATCTCATTTTGATCCACGTACTCCTACATGTAATCAAGAGGTCTAGAAGATCATCCATTTACAGAATATAGCAAATCAAATACCAGATGCATTTACTGATTTGAAAAGGATTATTAAATCATATATCCCCGTTGAGAATGTGCCTATCCGAATTGATGTCCCAGTAGGACCATCTACTAGCATGATAGCTAGTAAACCCAAAACACGCCTGAAGCGTGGTAGGCCTCTGGGTTCTAAGGATCGAAATCCTAGAAAAAGGAAATCGACAATGACCAAAATAATACTACGAAGGGATCTCCTGAAGAGACCCAAGATCGGATTAGTTCTGAGATTCCTGAAGAAATCAATGAACCCGAGACTCAGGTGAGTGATGAACTTTTAATAAGTTCTATTGTTGATGTGATTAATTTAAATCGATCTGAAATAGTTGTGGATAATATTTTTGCATATAATGTTGCACTAAACATTATGCAAGATAGTGAGGATCTTGAACCCCGATCTGTCGAAGAATGTCGACAAAGATCTGATTGGCCAAAATGGCAAGAGGCAATTCAATCGGAATTGAAGTCCCTTGCTAAAAGAGAGGTCTTTGGACCAGTAGTCCAAACACCTGTTCTGACCTCCAGAAGAGAATGAGAAACTCCTTGGTCCCGAAGTACCATATCTCAGTGCAATTGGTGCATTAATGTATCTTGCTAATGCTACAAGGCCTGGCATAGCATTTTCTGTTAATTTACTAGCAAGATATAGTTCTTCTCCTACACGGAGACAATGGAACGGGATAAAGCATATATTGCGATATTTAAAGGGAACTCTTGATATGTGTTTGTTTTATGCTAACAAAGATAGTGCAGATCTTGTTGGTTATGCAGATGCAGGTTACTTATCTGATCCTCATAAAACTCGATCTCAAACCGGGTACGTATTTACTTATGGAGATACTGTCATATCATGGCATTCCACAAAGCAATCTATTGTTGCTACTTCTTCAAATCATGCTGAGATAATAGCTATTCATGAAGCAAGTAGAGAATGTGTATGGTTGAGATCAATAATTTATTTTATTCGAGAAAAATGTGGTTTGGAATGTGAGAAAAGACCCACAATTTTATACGAAGACAATGCTGCATGCATAGCCCAATTGAAAGGAGGATTTATAAAAGGTGATAGAACGAAGCACATTTCACCAAAATTATTCTACACACACGATCTTCAGAAAAATGGTGACATTGATGTGCAACAAATCCTTTCAAGTGACAATCCGACAGATTTATTCACTAAATCTTTCCAACTTCAACTTTTGAGAAGATGGTATACAAGATTGGAATGCGGAGACTCAAATATTTGAAACAAGGTTTTCATCAGGGGGAGTACAATACGCGATGCACTCTTTTTTCCTTACTAAGGTTTTTTCCCACAGGGTGTTCCATATAAGGTTTTTAATGAGGCACCTAGCAATGCGCATTACTAAATATGTGTACTCTTTTTCCTTCACTAGGACTTTTTCCCACGGGGTTTTTCCTAGTAAGGTTTTAATGAGGCACATTATATTTTAATGAACATCCAAGGGGGAGTGTTATAAATATATATTATATAATTGATGTTCATTTAGTACTCCGTTGTAAATAAGCTTCCTGAAGAAGCTTATCCATATGGGACACTNGTTTTGGTACTCCATTATGGATAAACATTACCCCAGGAAGAAGAAGCGGTACATGTTCTCTCCATCTGTGAGAGAATAAGAATAGAAGAGTTCAATCAGTATTGCGACAACAAGAATCGCATGACAGACTTGAATAAAAGTGAACTTGTTCCTAACTTTATAGCCTGTAGGAGATAAGTACAGACGTCTCTGTACTGATCCCCTAGACTCTACTAAGATTGTCCGTGAATTGTGAGACCTAGGAAACCTAGTGTTCTGATACCAACTTGTCACGACCTGAATTCCCACTATTGGGACCGTGATGACGCTTAATGTTGCACTTGCCAACATTAGAAGTTTGCAACATAATAATCTTACAAAAATACTGAGAACCACTACAACTCAACACATGATAATTAAAGTAATAAACGGAGCTTGTATAGTAATACTGCACATATGAAAATTTTAATTCTAGCTACCTAGGGTCTATAGTCACAACTCACGGACTACTAAGAATTTACTACAAGTGTTTGGCTGAAAGAAAAATGTAAAACTTTTTGTGAACTATATTAATAATGAATGAATATAAAGGAAGGAACTCAAGAAATCTGCGGATGTCGACAGATCTACCTCGGGTCTCCTGCGGTGAAGTAAGCTACGAATCAGAATCAGCTAGGACCTATACCTGGATCTGCACAGAAAGTGCAGAGTGCAGTATCAGTACAACCGAACCCATGTAATGGTATGTGTCGAGCCTAACCTCGGTTGAGTAATGAAGAGGCTGGGACAAGACACCACATAAAATCTGAACAGTATAATCATGTTAATGGCAACAACGATAAACATAACAATAAAGCAGAAATAATGGGAAGGGGACATGCAAAAGGGGAATCACAATATAAGAAATAAGGAACCGGGACAGGACACAGTCAATCAATATGCCTTAGCGAAATAAATGTAAAAATAGTAAAGGAAATTGCACGGCATCACCCTTCGTGCTTTTACTCTCAACCTCACCATATGAATAATACGACACGACATCACCCTTCGTGCATTAAACCTCACATAATATACACGGCATCACCCTTCGTGCTTTATCACTCTCATATCATGGTACGACATCACCCATCGTGTATTAAACCTCACATATCATGGCACGACATCACCCTCCGTGCTTTACACTCTTCCTCACAATATGAATAAATCATGCACGACATCACTCTTCGTTCTTTTACACTCTTCCTCGAAATATAAATAATCATGCACGACATCACCCTTCGTGCTTTTACACTCTTCCTCACAATTCATAGAATCAATTATAACAGATAGAGGGAAGTGTCACAAATAAATCAATATTTTCCCATAATTTATTTCACAATTTAAAATCTCAACCTTGAATCAATATTCATAAATTTATCAACTTCGGTGGAACCGGATATAAGTCTCCCAACATTTCAATGACAACAATAAGCACGGATAATAGAATTTAAAACTACAAGATCCACAAAGGATAGAATTTCACTCGCATGCTATGACCCAATAACAACACATAGATGCTCGTCACCTCATCTATACATCGAATTCAACAACTAAATACGTAGAAAATAATCACATAATACCTATTCCCTCAAGCCAAAGTTAGACACAACACTTACCTCGCTCCCAATATCACTTAACGCTCAATCACAACTTTGCCTTTCAAATTAGCCTCCGAGTCCACAATATCTAGCAAATTTCCAATCAAATAATTCAACATAATCCTTAGGAATCATCCCCGATAATTACGGTTCAATTTAGTTCATATTTGAAAATGTCAACAAAAATCAACACCCGGGCCTGCTTGGTCCAAACCCGAAATTTGAACCAAAACCCGATTACCCATTCACCCCCGAGCCCGGATATACAGTTGATTTTGGAATCCGACATCAATTTGATGTTGAAATACTAAAATTTTGAAATCCCTAGTTTTCTACCCAAAGTTCCCAATCCACCGTAAAAATCCTAGATTCTATGTAGAAATCTTGTTGAAGAAAGTAAAATATTGAAAGAAAAGAGTAAAGAATCATTTACCTATGATTTAGGGAAGATATGGTCTTTTGGAAAATCGCCTCTTGAAGTTTAGGTTTTGAAAAATGGGAGAATGAATGAACAATCCCGTCTAAGTCCAAAGTTATCAGCTACAGATTTTGCAATTATGACTTGAGCTTCGCTAATGCGAGGAACAATCGCAATTGCGATGACCTTCACATTCCTGCTGCCTTCGCAAATGCAAGAATAGTGTCGCATTTGCAACCACTGTTCCTCGAAAAATGCGAGTGAATGTTCGCATTTGCGAACCTGAACTTCCTAGACTCTGCAATTGCAAAGGTAACCTCGCAAATGCGAGAAATGCTGGCCTAGCTTATGATCGCAATTGCGATAAAATCTTGGCAATTGCGAAGCCTGCTATGATCGCATTTGTGATGCCTGATCTCGCAATTGCGAGATCAGAGGCCTTCATCAGGTAGTTCTACACCAGCAAAATTTTCCTAAGTCCTAAACACCCCGTAACCTACCCGAAACTCATCCGAGCCCTCGGGGCTCCAAATCAAACATGCACGCAAGCCTAAAAACATCATACGGGCTTGCTCATGCGATCAAATTACAAAAATAACACCTAAATGTACGGATTTAGCACCAAAACTCATGAAATTCTCAAGAACATTTCAAAATTACTATCTTCTCAACCGGACGTCCGAATCACGTCAATGCAACTTTGATTTCTACCAAATTTCACAGACATGACTTAAATATTATAATGAACCTGTACCGAGCTCCGGAACCAAAATACGGGCCTGATACCAACAAGATTAAACATTAATAAACTTCTTTAAATCCTTAGAATTTCAATCTTATAAATTTTCATCAAAAATTCATTTCTCGAGCTAGGGACCTCGAAATTCGATTAAGGGCATACGCCCAAGTCTCATATTTTACTAAAGACCTTCCGGGACCGTCGGAACACGGGTTCGGGTCCATTTACTCAAAACGTTGACTAATCACTTTTAAATGCCAACAATTATTATTTCATAAATTTCCACATAAAGGCTTTCCGGATTTACGCCCGGACTGCGCATGCAAACCGATGTGAGTAAAAATAAGGGTTTTAAGGCTAACGAGCGGGGAATAGAGTCTTAAATCACAAGATGACCCTTTGGGTCATCACACTCATGCCTCACAATCATTCAGCACTCGACACTCTTCACCGCACTCAGTAGGTATCTGCGCTCACTAGGGGTGTCTACAGACTTCGGAGGGGCTCCTTCAGCCCAAGCTCTATATCAATTCCCATCATGGCAAAACCAATGAAACATGTTGCGGCATGCAATCCGATCCCATAAATGTCCTCACAAATCAAGCCCTCGGCCTCACTTAGTCATCAATCTTGCTACTCTCTCGGGCACTCAGAAACAAAAGTAATTAGCCCAAACAACATTGACATGATGCTTCAGATAGAATAACAGAGACTGAGCTATGATGTAAAAATGCATGAACATGACTGAGTACAGATTATCGACCAAAAAATTGAAAGGACAGCAAGAAAATACTTCTAAGGGTCGAAACAATACCGGCATAAGGCCTAGACATGGCATCTAGCATGATTTACAGTAAATCTTTCTAAAAGACTTAAGGAGCATATATCTACAATAGGTTGTTCAACTTTACAGTTGCTATGGGACGGACTAAGTCACAATCCCTACCGGTTCGCGCGCCCACACGCTCGTCACCTAGCATGTGCGTCACCTCCAAATAGTCACATGACACAAAAATTCGGGGTTTCATACCGTCAGAACTAGATTTTTAACTGTTACTTTCCTCAATCCGAGCAAATTCCTACTTCGCAGTGCGCTTGCATCTCGATTCGACCTCCAAATGTCCCGAATCTAGCCACAAGTAATACAACACAATCAATAAAGGCTAAAGGAATCAATCACACAAGAAAACTACTGAATTAGAGATAATATCCGAAATTCACTCAAACCCGGGCCCTGGGCTCACGTCTGGAAATCCGACAATGGTCACAAAAACTGAAAGCCCTTTCACTCACAAGTCTAACCATATGAAATTTATCAAAATCCGACATCATTTGGTCCCTCAAATCCCCAAATTACACTCTCCAAAATCCCAATTTCTAACCCCTTAGTTCACTTCAAAAACCCCACTAATTAGGTGAGAAATCAATGAGAAAACACCATAGCTAAGGATAATAGAGCTCAAGTAACTTACCTCAGTGAATATCCTTGAATCCCCTTCAAAAAGCACCCCAAAAGCTCCAAAGTCCGAGTTGAAAATGGTGGACATGAGGAAAAATCACGAAGTCTTCTATTTATACATTCTACCCAGTGAAGCCGCACCCGCGGTCCCTTCTTTGAATCTGCGGGATCGCATCTGCGGGCAAACCTCCACTTCTGAAAAATTCAATTAAAATCCCTGGGATCATTTCTACGCCTCTTGACCGCAGCTGCGATCATCGCAGGTGCGGAAACTACCTCGCACCTGCGGACCCCCTCTCGCACCTGTGCGTATCTCCCCTATGACCACATCTGCGGATCCTTCGTTTCTCCTGCGGGCTCGAACCTGTGTTTCCCAATCTGCAGGTGCCGAAGACACCAGAACCAGCAGCTTCAGCTGCATTTTCCAAGTTCCAAACCTTCCGTTAACCACCCGGAACACCCCGAGTCCCTCGGGACCTTAACCAAACTTACCAACATGTCCCATAACATCGTACGAACTTAGTCGAACCTTCACTCGAAACCACATCAAAACACCAAATTACCCTTGGATTCAGGCTTAAGAACTTCTAAACTTCCAAATTCCGCAAACGGCGTCAAAGCCTATCAAACCATGTCTGAATGACCTCAAATTTTACACACACGTCACAAAATGACACCACAAACCTACTCCAACTTCCGAAAATCCATTCCGACCCCGATATCAAATTTTCCATTGCCGACCAAAATCGTCAAATTTTCAACTTTCGCCAATTCAAGCCTAATTCCACTACAGACCTCCAAATCTCATTCAGAATGCACTCCTAAGTCCAAAATAACCTAACATAGCTAATAGAATCGTCAAAATTTAGATTCAAGATCATTTACACATAAGTAACTTAAGCTTCTAATAAAGAGGCTAAGTGTCTCATTTAACTCCGGACCCGAACCAACTACCTCGACATATCTGTATACGGCCAAAATCGGGGAAGTCCGATCTTAAAGCCTTTATGACATCCCAAGTCCGGTTTCGAGGGGCTCGAACCACAGTCTGAGGTTCGATTCCGAAGTTCTCCCCTCGAGAGAGCATATCGAGGACTCATCACATTATACCTCGAGGCAGTATGGAAATCGATGACCGTTATGGAAAGGCGGGAAATTCCCAAGGGCACGTGATTAGAGCTAACAAGGTTTACAAGAATAGTACAAGTCCGTACTGATCCATTATACAGCTCTACCAGTAGCATTTCCTTGTCATGATTAGACATGTAATATGTTGGGATTCCCCCTCCTATATAAAAGGGACCCCTGTCATTTTGTAACACAGATGAATATTTAATACAATAGAACATTCTCTATTTTTCTTGGCTAAATGTTCTCAACAATTACTCTATAGATTTATTTCTCTTCATTTATTGCATTTATTTTATTGTTCTTCATTTATTTCTCATTAACAACTGCCGAAGGCTACCCTCGAGGCCCAATACTATCGACTCGAGGTCCCTAGTCTCGTGACCGTACTAGTTTGCTTTTCATTTCTTTGTTACTTACACTTAGCGTTTTCTTACCTAACAACTAGTATTAGAATAAATCACATATTTTTAAAACCACAAATCAAATATAATTGTTAATACAATTTTCAAGGTAAGAGATATCATAATATAGCTGAATAACACAAAAAGAAGCAGAAATGGGGGAAACAGTGCTATAACTCCCAAAACGACCGACCGGGTCGTTACACTGAATGTTCACGGAAGCAATGTTCTTTGACCTAAGCTTTCTAACATGCCTGTCCAAAATAGACACTAGCTCCTCAAAATAAGATAGATCTTTGTCCAATTGGACTGAGCTGAAATCCAACACATGGGACAGATCACCGTGGTACTTCCGGAGCATAGAAACACGGAATACCAGATGAACTCCTGCAAGACTGGGAGGCAAGGCAAGCTCATAAGCAACCTCCCCAACACGTCGCAACACCTCAAAGGAACCAATAAACCTTGGGCTCAACTTTCCCTTCTTTCCTAACCTTATAAAGCCCTTCATAGGCTAACCCCGGAGCAAGACCCGCTCTCTAACAATGAATGCAATATCATGAACCTTTCGATCTGCATAACTCTTCTGTCTGGACTGGGTTGTACGAAGTCTATCCTGAATCACCTTCATCTTATCCAGGGCATCCTGAACCAAGTCTGTACCCAATAATCTAGCCTCGCCCGACTCGAACCAACCCACTGGAGACCGACACCGCCTACCATACAGAGCCTCATACGGTTCCATCTAGATGCTTGACTAATAACTATTATTGTAGGCAAACTCCTCAAGTGGCAGGATATGATCCCACGAATCTCAAAAATCCATCACACACACTCGGATCATATCCTCTAATATCTTAATAGTGCGTTCAGACTGTCCGTCCGTTTGAGGGTGAAATGTTGTGCTTAGTTATACTCGAGTATCCAACTCATGCTGTACGACCCTCCAAAATCGTAATGTAAACTGAGTACCCCGGTCAGAGATGATAAATACCAGTACACCATGAAGCCTGACGATCTCGCGAATATAAATTTGAGCCAGCTGCTCGAAAGAATAAATAGTCATCACAGGAATGAAATGAGCTGACTTGGTCAACCTATCCACAATCACTCAAACTGCATCAAACCCCGCTTAGTCGTGGGAGTTCAACAACGAAATCCATAGTGATCTTCTCCCATTTCCACTCCAGAATCTCTAACTTTTGAAGCATCCCACCCGTTCGCTGATGCTCATACTTCACCTGCTTGCAATTTAGATACCAAGATACATACTCCACTATGTCCTTCTTTATCCTCCTCAACCAGTAATGTTGCCTCAAATCCTGATACATCTTTGCAGCACCCGGATAAATGGAGTACCGCGAACTGTGAGACTCCTGGAGAATCAACTCACGCAAACCATCTACATTGGGCACACATAGCCTGCCCTGCATCCTCAATGCACCATCATCCCTAATAGTGACTTCCTTAGCATCACCATGCTGGACCATGTCCTTAAGGACAAGCAAATAGGGGTCATCATACTGACGCTTCCTGATACGATTATAAAGAAAAGGCCGGCAGACAACACAAGCCAATACTTGACTCGGCTAAGATATATCCAATCTCACAAACTGGCTAGCTAAAGCCTGAACATCCTACGCCAATGGCCTTTATTCTACTGGTAAATATGTTGAACTCCCCAAACTCTCCGCCTGACAACTCAAAGAATCGGCCACCACATTGGCCTTCCCTGGATGGTACAAAATGGTGATATCATTGCATGACCCTATGCGAACGCGGGACTAACATCGCCAACGCGTAGGCTAAATTCCTGGAGCTCCATCTGACAGTTCCTCTACGCGAACGCGACCACCACATCGCGAACGGGTACGCTAAATGATCCACATCTTCGCGAATGCGGGTACCACATTGCAAACGAGAAGAACAACTCAGCTGGCCTCCCAAATGCCTTACGTGAATGCGAGACCTCTCTCGCGAACGTGATGAAGGAAATCAACAACTTTGACACTAGATTTTCTTTAATTCCAACAAGTCCAAAAATGATCCGTTAAGCATTTGAAACATACCCGAGGCCCCCGGGACCTCAACCAAACATACCAACCAGTCCTAATACACCATAAAAACTTATTCGAGCCCTCGAATCACATCAAACAACGCTAAAAACACGAATCATCCTCTGATTCAAACTTAATGAACTTGAAATTTCTGATTTTTACAACGACGTTGAAACCTATCAAACCACGTCCGATTGACCCCAAATTTTGCACACAAGTCAGATCAGCATTACATACCTACTTAAACTTCTGGAATCGGAATCTGACCCCGATATCAAAAGCTCCACTACCGGTCAAAATCTCCAAAAATTTGACTTTTGTCATTTCAAGAGTAAATGAGCTACAGACCTCCAAAACACAATCCATACACACCCTTAAGACCAAAATCACCCAACAGAGCTAACAAAACCAACGAAACTCCATTCCGGAGTCGGCTTTACACAATTCTGACTACGGTTAAAATCCTAAGACTTATGATTTCATTTTAGGGACTAAGTGTCCCAAAACACTCTGAAACCACAACAAACACCTCCCGATAAGACATATAAGCAGAATAAGATATGGGGGAAGTAGTAAACAGGGGGATCGGTGCTATAACTCTCAAAAAGATCGGTCGGATCGTTACAATAAGTTGCTTTAAATAAGTAACGTTAGTTGGTGTCTCTATTCCTGTTAAGCCTCTAGCTCTACCAAATCATAAAACAAAAGAAACAAAAAGCTACACTAGAAACCAATAGCACTAAATTGAAAATTGATTCACATCCCATTTACACACACCAAGACCATCTTCGTATTGATAAATATTCCAAAAAGAACATGAAACTGACTCGATTATTCTAGCATACTAAGTTGGGTGTCATAAAGAAACATGTCACCAATAACCTGCATAACACTACTTATAGCTATAGCATGATGTTATTTAAAGGCATTTTATATTCAAATATGTGACACCCTTGACAGAAAATTGGCAAAATTGGCTACATTTTATAGTTTTAAAATTTTAACATCTCATGTACTACTACCTAAGAAACAATGGAAACTATGAATATATAATTGTCCCATCTATTTCCCTTTCGAGGTTTCTTTTTTTGGGGGGGGGGGGGGGGGGGGAAGAGGGGGGAGGGTAGAAAAAACCGGGGGGGGTTTTTGGGAGATAAAAC
>ML403034.1:35632-51693 GCA_005239525.1 Nicotiana knightiana
GGGGGGGGAGAAAGGCAGAGGTATTGTAATGACTCGGGCGGTTGTTTCGAGAGTTATAACCCCCTTTCCCCCATTTATGCTTCTTTTGTGTTGTACATCTGTATTATATCGTATCGGTTCAATTGGTTCGGGCCCGGAATGGTTTCGGAGAGAAATTGAAACACTTAATCTCCTTATTAGAAGCTTAAATTTGGAAAAGTCAACCGGATGTTGACTTATGTGTAAACGACCTCAGATTTGAATTTTGATGGTTCTATTAGCTCCGTTAGATGATTTTGGAATTAGGAGTGCGTCCGGAAGGTGATTTGGAGGTCCTTAGTAAGTTGGGAATTTGGCAATTTTGGTCGGTAGTGGAAATTTTGATCTTGGGGCCGGAATGGAATTCCGGAAGTTGGATTAGGTTCCAGGTGTCATTTTTGGCATGTATGTAAATTTTGAAGTCATTCAGATGTGGTTTGATAGTTTTCGGTGTAGTTTGCAGAATTTGGAAGTTTAATAGTTTTTAGGCTTGAATCCGAATGTAATTTGGTGTTTTGAGTGATTCAAAGGTTCGACGAAGTCTATGGGGTTATATGACCTATTGGTATGTTTTGTTGAGGTCCTAAGGGCTTCTAGGTGATTCCGGTTGGTTAACGGATGGCTTGAAGTTGGAGAAGTGCAGCTGAAGCTGCTGCTATTGGTGTTTTCTGCACCTGCGGTGCGGCTAAGGAAGACATGGGCTTAGACTGCAGGTGCGATGCAAATCCCGCATCTGCGGTGGTCGCAAAAATAGGTTTAGAGGTGCAGATGCGCAGTTGGATCGCAGGTGCGACTTGGGTCCCGCATCTGCGATGGCCGTAGATGCGGTCAGGTGATCGCAGGAGCGGAGTCCTAATTTTAATGTATTTCCACATAAGCGGATCACGATTTGCTGATGCGGTTCTGCACGCGCGGAACTAGGATAGCATGTGCGGTTGCTGGGCAGAAAACACAAGCTCGAGGTTTTGTCTTTCATTTTCAATTTTGGACTTGAGGAGCTCGGGAGAGAGGCGAGTTTTTGAGGAAGTTCAAGGAAAACGTGGGGGTAAGTAATTCTAACCCGTATTGGTCTAATATCCATGAATCTATGGCTTTGTTCATCACTTAATTAGGGATTTGAGTGGGAAATTGGGAGTTTATGGCTTGGGATTTGGAGAGTGAACTTTTGGGTTTTGGAGGGGCAATTGAGGTCGGATTTTGGTAAATTTGGTATGGCTAGACTCGTGAGTGAATGGGCTTCCAGGTTTTGTGATTTTTGTCGGATTTCGAGACGTGGGCACAGAGGCCGGGTTTGAATCGCTTTCGGATTTTGGGCTAGATTTTAGTAGTTTTCTTGTGGGATTGATCCTTTTAGCCAACATTGATTATCTCATATTGTTTGCGTCACGACCCAAAATCTGCTAGTCGTGATGGCACCTAACCCAACCCGCTAGGTAAGCCTGCTAATAATTACCTAATTTCAATAATATTAACAAAACAGTAAAGTAAAGAGATTATCTAACTTTTATACATCTCCTAAGGACTGGTACTACAAATCATGAGCTTCTATGAATAGAGTTTACAAAGAGAAAAAGAAATAAGTACATAGTCTGTTTGAAAAGTACATAAACAACACAATTAATCTAAGGCTACCCCGAATAACAGAGGCAGCTTCAACATGGACGCGGGTACAACTTCAAATCCAACAATCATCAAACGCAGCGACACCACCGCCAATATCTGCACGCAATGTGCAGAAGTGTAGCATCAGTACAACCTACCCCATGTACTGCGTAAGTAAAAAACCTAACCTTAGGTTGAAAGCAGTGACGAGCTATCACAAGGTCGGGTCCAATACCGGTATACTACACAGTTCATAACAGCATAATACAAGTAATAAAAGATATTTGTGAAGTAAAAGGCTCAACTCGTTCACAGTTCCAGAAAATAGGCATGCTTTTCAAGTATCTCTGTACAAAAATCCCAAATCTCTTACCAAAAATGTCAAAAATACGAGTAAGTTTGAAAATCGTGATTTTTCCAAAATCCTTTCAACAATGAGTAAGAAGTTTCAAAATCATGAATGATGTGATACCGTATAACATGAGGAAAAATGCATCTCTATGCCTGTATGCCATGTGGCCATGCAAATGCCATGCATATAGGAGATGAATCATGTACTCACACTCTCAGAGTACTCAATCTCACCGTTTCACACTTTCCACTCATCATGCTTAACCATTCAGTACTGTATATGGCCCATACGGCCCAGGGAAGATCCATCCCGGAATATAAACATCACTGACCACCAGTCACTCAGTATCGAGGAAAAAATCAATCCGGCTCCATGGAGAAGATCCATATCCAGATATATAAATGCTTCGGACAAGATCCATTTCCAGGGAAGATCCATCCCTCAATATAATAAAACACGCTCACTAGGGGTGTGTACAAACTCCGGAGGGGCTCCTACAACCCAAGCGCTATTATTATCCAGATCCAGGTATAAATCAATATAACATGCTGCGGCGTGCAGCACGAACCCATAGTTGTCACTCATAATCAGGCTCTCAGCCTCACTCAGTCATCAATCTCTCCAGTCTTACTCAAGGGCTTACAATGTCATGAACTAGCCCGACAACGATGATATGATGCATCAATAAATAAAAATTGAGACTGAGATATGATATGAATGCATGAATATGACTGAGTACGAAATATCTATGAAATTAATGAGATGACAGCAAGAAACGACCACTATGGGTCCTAACAATATCCGTATAAAATCCTAAACATGATATATAGCATGATTGACAGCTCAGTTACTTTATCACATGGTGAAAACACAGATATAAAAAAAATAGGGCCATTATACAGTGTCATGGAACAACAGAGTCCCAATTTACAGGGTGCACGCCCGTCACCTAGCATGTGCGTCACCTCAATACCAATTAAATGAAACTTAATATGGGGTTCCATACCCTCAACACTAAGTTTAGAAGAGTTACTTACCTCGAACGAGCTAATACATATGTCGAGCAGGCCAAGTGACGCTCCAAAGATGCCATCACGCACGTTCCGACCTCCGAATGACTCCAAACTAACCATAAACAACTCAAATACATCAAACAACGCTAAAGGAACCAATCCCAATCAGAAAAGATCAATCTTGAATCAAAAACCCGAAATCAACGCAAAATCCCAACTCGAGCCCGCACCTCGAAACTCGACGAAACTCACAAAATACGATAACCCATTCAATTACGAGTCCAACCATACTAGTTTCACTCAAATCCGACTACAATTCGATGTTCAAAACTCAAAAATTCATATTATGAAACTTTAGGCCAAAACCCCCAATTTCCTCCTTAGAAATCATCAACCAAAAGCTAAAATCGAAGATAGATTCATGGAATATAATCAAAACCGAGTAAGGAACATTACCCCCAATCCTTGTGATGAAATTTGCTCCAAAAATTTCCTTAATGTGATTCCCACATCTCAAAATATGATAAAAGAACAAAAGCCTCGGTTATAGCATTTCGCAAAGCGATTTCTGCATTTGCGGGCAACTCGTCGCATCTGAAGTAAACCTCCTGCTTCTGTGAAGTCTTATGCACCTGCGATTCCATGTTGTTTAACCAAAGAATTAGATCCTTTGACCAAAGCTATTTTTAGGATGAACACGGGTTTCTTATAACCAAGGCAAGACTGATTATTATAAGTAATTAAATAAGGAAAAATCAATGAGATGCACGAAAAGTAAGGTGTATTGCAATAGTAGTTCGGATGTCCCTTACAGGTTATATTTTACTCCCTTATATAGGTAATTTCCTAATATAACGTCTGCCCTTTTCAGTGATTGAGCATTAATGGCTAATTATGACATTAATGTAATGTTACAATGAGTAACCGTAACTGTTGTGTGAATGTAGTGTAACGTGGGGATCACTAATTGAAGATCTCTGAATCTGCCCTTTGTTCCGCCCAGATACATTTTGACAATGTCTCTTCATCTTCTCAATCAAGTTGAGAGTTCCGTAGCTAATTAACCGTAGGTGTGATTTGTCGTGCCTCTTTGCCTCATACCTCTTCACAGAGTCCCATCCGGCTATCGTGTCTTCATTGCTCCACATAGACTGCTGAGTCATCAAGATTTATTACACGTATGAAGCTCTTTTTTACTAATACTGATAGTCCCCCCACTTACCATATATTTATCGATTAATATTTGGTAAGTGGATACTCATTTATAGTGGGAATATTTTTCCTCCACTTCACTTGAAACATTGCATCTTTTTTGGAAAGTAGACATCGCTTGTCACTTCCATTTAATGCTTATGCCACGTGGAATTTCCGGGTTGGTTCTACAATTGTTCAGCGCCTTTTAGGACTTTTTGCGGCTGCATCAGTCACGAAGCGGCATCTTCAATTATGGCTTTCACATCATTTTTTTCCCCATTTTTGAAGGTTTTCTTCGAGTATAAATACCCCTTTTCTTTTCTTTCACGAAAACTTCTAACTTTCAAACTTTATTTGTAAAGAACTTTTTCCTTGTCTTTGTAGATATGTCTTCTTCAAACCAATCTAAGAGAGTCATAAACGTAGATGATTTGACTCCTTCTTCTGATCCAACGTGGAGTAGGAGAGGCGGCAGGTTGAGGAGTTTAGGTTCTACTCCTTCAAGGGGTTCTCTCTCTTCTCAAATTACTTCCCCTCCTTCTTCTAGGTCTTTAACTTCTCCGAGGTCTAGGGCTTCTATATCTTCGTCCAAAGGTAGAGAACATCACGAACCTTTGCGCGTACTGAGGGTCGATGAAATAGTACCTGCGGAGTTCACCTTTGCTAGGGATAGTCAGGTTCTTAGAGATCATCTTTCTTCATTGTCTTCTCCCTGAAGGTTTAATTCCTCTTATATGCAGGGACTGTTATTGGAGATCCGATTTACCTGTAATCATTCCAAATAGTAATCAAAGAATAACGACTTACAAATGGGGCATTCTTTTGTTTATATCTATCCCTTTACATTAGGGTTCAAGCCTCCCATCGACCCAGTAATCATCGAGATCTGTCGATTTTTCAAAATTTGCTTGGGACAAGTCGGTCCTCTTGTATGGCGAGTCCTTGCATGTCTTAGATACTTTGCTACCTTAGCTTCGATCCCCTTTACCTTTCATCATCTTATTCACCTCTATTCCCTAATATTGTTCCGTTAGGGAATTTTTACCCTGGATGCTAGGAGTAAAAGGGTGTTAGTGACTCCTGAAGATGATAAGGATCGAGGTTGGTTTCTTCGGTATGTATCTATTCCTACTGCTGGTTTAGTGGGTAAAGAGAATCTTCCCTTTCCTGAAAAGTGGAATCTTGTACGTGAGTAAATTTTTGCTCACATACCTTGCTTTTTCTTTAGATATCTTATCAACACCGTAGTTGTTTCTTCTTTTTGCAGCAATCATGAGAACCGTCGAGAATGTCTCCGGTTTTAGAGATTGGGTAGAAAAGCTTTTGTTAATCGCTCCATTGGAAGAACGTTCATGGAAGTATCTCTCTGAGATGTTTGGTTGGAGAGTTAATACTCATGGTAAGTGAAGTTTTTGTTTGTACTTGTTTCTTCCTTTGAGCATTATTTAATCCTTTCCTTTTGACAGGGTTTCCTGCTCGTGGAGTTTCTGCATCCGCGTCTGTTCCCAAGTTATCCCCGGCTCAGGCCCAGGAGATCATTTCAGGCTCTTCTTCTTCAAAGAGAAAAACAGGTGGGTCAAGGACCTCGGAAGAAGAGGAGGAAGAAGAGGGCTCTTTAATCCGTAGGTCATGCAAAAGGAAGGTGGTCTCAGACGACGAGTCTACACCTGTTATTGATCCTTCCGTACCTGAAGTTGAATTTTCTGCCCTTGAGGATGCTTCTCCCTCTCCCGTGCGTGATTCTGTTGATCATTTATTCCGGGAAGGCTTTGGTCCTGTTGCTGATGAAGCTTCCCTGGTTGTTTTCTCTCTTTCTCTTAGAGAACTCCCTCCACTGTTCCAGTTATTTCTCCTGCCCCCGTGTCTATTCCTTCTCCTGTTCTTGCTCCCTCTCCCGTGGCTTTTTCGACTCCTCAGACTTCCTTACCCGTGGCTCATACATCTGTTCCTGCTTCCGTGCCTTCTGTTTCATAAGTAGGGTCTTCCAGCAGGGAGATAAGGCAGGTGATGGTAGAAGTTCTGGCAGAGGGTAGCCTCTTTAAAAAGTGTGGACAACCTGATGTGTGGTTGAAACTGTTGATAGGTCTGAATGAGAGAGCTAAGATGGATAGCCACAGTTCCCTTAAATGGGCTAATGAGATCGTGCATACTTCTTTAAAGGTAGAATGTATTTTCTTTCATTCATTCTTGTAGGCTTACTTATCATATCTAATAGATTTCCTTTTGTAGATCAATCTTATAGGCGCAGAACTTATGAAAAGGATTTCTCATACATAGCAGGAAGTAAAGGAGTGGCATGCTGAAGCAGGTAACTTGGAGCAGCAAGTGAGGGTCATGACGGCAGAGTTGGCCGTGGAGAAGGCATCCTCTGATCAGGCAGGCAAGGATAAGAGCATCCTAGAGTCCTCATTCATGGAGAAGTTGTCTCTTGCCTCTGAAGAGTTCAGGAGTTTGAAGGCCTTACTAGACCAAAATGAGGAGTATTCGGGTAAACTAGTGCAATCTCTTACTCAGACCCAGGAGGATCTCCGCAACTCTTTGGAGAAAGTTCAATTCTTGGAAAGGTCTTTCGCTCCATTAAGGGCCTCTAATGATGCTGCTGTGATTGAGAGGGATGAACTAAGAGCTGAAGTTATGCTAGGGGAGAAAGATTATGAAGCTCTTGAAGATAGGGCAACTGTCGATGTTAGTTGGGCGTATATGAACTCTCGCCTCGACACATTGACTGAAATGAGCCGAGAGGGTTTCGACCTTAATACTGAAATTGCAAAAATCAAGGAGTCCATTGAGAAGGATCAACAATGTCAGAATCTCTCTTCACCTGAAGGTGAGGCTCCTGCTGCTGAAGTCTCTTCATCCCAAGCCGCTCCTGCTTCTTCAGCTAGTGAAGTCAACCCCCCTCCTGATGAAGTTTAAGAAGTTGGTTCCTCCCCCTTTTTTTCTTTATTTGTCTCAATTGGTGGTTACCCCTAGTCCTATCGGGGGTAAATTTTGATCTCTTAAAGTCCCCAAATGACAACTTAGGGGCACCTTAATGTATAAAAAACTCTATACGGCTAAGTATAAGTTAATACTTAGTTTTACATAGTCATTTTAATATATTAATGCAAGTATGACTTTTGTTTTCCGTTGAGTTTCTGTTTCACTCTTCAAGTCTTTTGCATGCTTTAGTTTTTGAGGTTTTAGTTTTACCTCTGAGTTTTGCATATAGAATGCCTTATATTAATCGCACCTTTTCCGAATAGGCACGGTGTCATATAAAATGTGTGCCTTTTTGTAGTAGGCATAATTTATGAAAGAGGGCCCTTTTTGATCGACACTTAATGAAGAAGACGTCTCAACTTCATAAAGGTGTAATAATTGAATAGAGTGATAGGAATTTTTCACATGTTTAAGAATCTTTCTGAGGAAAGTTTTTTGTTTGAACTTTCACAACATTTTACATGTGTTTGATTATCGTCTAAAACTCATGTTGCAACTGTTTTCTTTTAAAAGATTTGTTATACACTTGTACTTCGTAACCGTTTTTCGTATGTAACAGTTCTTTCGAGTTAATACAAGAGAGAAACTGTTTTTCGTTCGTAACAATTTTTATTCAAATTGGGGTTTTCACCCGTAACTGTTTTTGTTGACAACAATTTTCAATAAGCATGGGGGAAATACTCTTACATCCGTAATTGTTTTATTTGATAACAGCTTTTTGAACAAGTACAAGGATTTTGATCTTCCACCCGTAATTATTTTATTTGATAACAGTTTTCTATATGGGTACAATGATTTTGTAACTGTTGTTTGTTACAACAGTTTTGAATGAGTACAATGATGATGATCTTTTATCCATAACTGTTTTTGGTTACAACAATCTTTCTTTTGAATAAGTACAAAGATGCGCATTTCTTCCTCGTAGCTAACATTTTGCCTTTTAACCAGAACATGTTCGAAGGTTTTTTGGATTAGGCTTTGTGTTTGAGACTTTGGATCTTTCGATTTTACTCGTATCACTTGACTTGTTGGGTAGATGGATCTTCAGGATCGAGCTTTGACTTTTTGATAGTCTTTTTTGCTTCATCTTTTCCTTCCATATTATATAGTCCCCCAAGTGTTTGAGCTTTGAAGAATTAAATCTCGAGCACTTGACTATTCCTTCCTTGTGGTCCTTTTCCTTAAAAGGAAAAACATATGGGACTCGAAGGTATATAGTTTTTAGATGATGACTTCTTAACCCTTTAAGATGTCCATCAGAAAGTGTAACCCTAGACCGGGAATTCAGTTACTTCCTTGCGTCTTTGTAGGTCTAATATCATCCTCTGGTGATGGGTTAGCTTTATGCCTATCATCTAAAAAGGTTAGTAAAATTTTAAATGTTCAAAATAAAATTGAACGTGTGATACCTGATCGGTGGTACTTCTTTTCTTTAGAAGTAGTACTTCTTCAAGTGGATGGCATTTCTGCGTCTGCTTCTTTCATTGATAGAAAGACTTTTTTGAGGACGAAGTCACCAATCTTGAAGTATCTGAGATGAGCTTTATGTTTGTAATAACGCTCTATGATTTGTTTTTGAGCTTCCATCTGTATTACTGCTGCTTCTCTCCGTGGTTCGAGCAGGTCCAAATTGGTCTTCAATTTGTCGTCGTTTGCTTCCTACTTGGCTGTTGTAAACCTTATGCTTGGTTCGCCAATCTCCACAGGTATTAAGGCTTTTGAGCCATTGACAAGTGCGAACAGAGTTTCTCCCGTGGTTGTTTTTGAAGTTATTCTGTATGCCCATAGTACCGCTGGTAACTCATCAAGCCAATTTAGTTTGGCTTTATCTAGCCGCTTCTTTATATTGTTGATGATGAATTTATTGGTTGACTCAGCTTGACCATTAGCCATGGGGTGGTATGGCGTTGAAGTGATCCATTTGATTTGCCAACTTTCGAAGAATTCTATGATTTGCGAGCCTATGAATTGTGGGCCATTATCACACACGATCTCTTTTGGTATCCCAAAACGGCATATTATGTTTCACCATAAGAAGCTTTTAACTTCCTTTTCTCGAACATGTTTGAATGCTTCTGTCTCTACCCATTTTGTAAAATAGTCGGTTAGCACGAGTAAAAACCGTACCTGTCCTTAAGCTGTGGGAAGAGGTTCCACTATGTCCATACCCTATTTCATGAAGGGCCATGAAGATATTATTTCATGCAATAATTCCGCTGGTGGATGCATGTTATTGGCAAACCTTTGGCATCTGTCGCATTTGGATACGAAGTTCTCGGCCTCTTCTTCTATCTCAGGCCAATAGTATCCAGCTCTGATTAGGGTTTTTACCAAGGATATCGCCCCTGAGTGATTTCCACAGTGTCCTTCGTGGACTTCTTTCATCACAAACTCCGTTTGGTTAGGTCCGAGGCATTTTGCTAGGGGCCCTCCGAACATCTTGCGATATAATGAGTTGCGAATGAGGCACTACCGTGCAGCTTTGTGACGAAGTGCTTGAGCTATTTTCTTGTCTTTAGGTACGGTTCCATTCTGCCAAAAATTTAAGAGTTCGTTTCTCCAATACCAGGTTAAATTGTTGAAAGTTACCTCATTTTTGTCCTAGTCGACCGCTGAATGAAATAGATGAACGACAATTGCATTGTCTTTGTTTGTTACTTCTGTGACTGCTGCGAGGTTAGATAATGCATCTGCTTCTGTATTTTCCTCTCTAGGTATTTGTATTACCTTCCATGTTTTGAGTTGTCTCACGAGCTCTCGTGCCTCTTCCAGATATTGTTGCATCCGAGTCTCTCGAACGATGTAAGTCTCCTGCATCTGATTTACTACCAGTTGGGAGTCGCTTTTGATTACGATTTGCTCGATTGAAAGTTCTCGTGTGTGTCATATTCCTGTAATGACAGCGTCGTACTCTGCTTCATTGTTAGTTATAGGATAACATTTGATACTCTGTCGTGTCTTTTCACCCGTGGGCGACATTAAGACTATGCCTAAGCCGGCACATTTTATATTGGAAGAACCATCGGTAAATAGGGTCCATAGACCCGGATTAGCACCGTTAAAGAGTTGTAACTCTTTTTCCACTTCAGGGACAATCCTATTACTAAAGTCAGCGACAAAATCAGCTAAGATCTGAGACTTGATTGCAGTCCTAGGCTGATATATTATTTCATGCTCACTTAATTCTATGGCCCACTTGGCTAATCTTCCTGATAGTTCTTGTTTATGCAGTATGTTTCTTAATGGATACGAGGTCACAACTGTGATTGGATGACATTGAAAGTATGGCCTTAATTTTCTAGATGCCATGATTAGAGCTAAGGCTAACTTTTCTAGATGTGGATATCTAGTTTCAGCATCTAGTAATGTCTTGCTTACATAATAAATAGGAGATTGTTTACCTTTATTCTCCCTTACCAATACTGCACTTACAACAATTTCCGAGACGGCAAGGTAGACGTACAGCCTCTCCCCCTCCTTTGGCTTTGACAGCAACAGAGGTTTTGATAGATAAACCTTTAGGTCTCTGAGAGCCTGTTGACATTCTTCAGTCCATTCGAACCGATTTTGCTTTTTGAGAACTGCAAAGAATTGAAAACTTTTCTTGGAAGATTTGGAAATAAATCTTCCTAAGGCTGCAATTCTTCCGGTTAGTCTTTGAACTTCTTTTTTGTTTATAAGTACATCAGGTATTTCTTCTATAGCTTTAATTTGATCAAGATTTACCTCTATTCCCCTATTTGATACAAGGAAACCCAAGAATTGACCTGATTCTACGCCAAAAGCACATTTTTCTGGATTCAGCTTCATATTATACCTACGTAAAATGTCAAAGGTAATAGAGAGGTGCTGGAAATGGTCTTCCGCCCGTGTTGATTTTACCAACATGTCATCGATGTAAACTTCCATCATTATTCCCAAATGTTCCTGGAACATCTTGGTCACTAGCCTTTGATAGGTGGCTCCAGCGTTTTTTAAGCCAAAAGGCATGACTTTATAACAATAAGTCCCCTTGTTTGTAATAAAGGAGGTTTTTTCCTCGTCTGAGGGATCCATTTTAATCTGATTATAACCAGAATATGCATCTAGAAAGCTTAACAATTCATGACCTGCGGTGGCATCAATCATTTGATTTATGTGTGGTAATGGGAATGAATCTTTGGGGCATGCTTTATTTAAGTCAGTATAATCTACGCATACTCTCCATTTTCCATTCTTTTTAGGTACTACCACAGTGTTAGCTAGCCAGTTAGGGTGCGTTACCTCTCGTATCGAACCAATTTTCAAGAGTTTCTGTACCTATTCGTCAATCACTTGGTTCTTGAATTGTCCTTGCTTTCTTTTCTTCTGCTTAACAGGTACGAAGGATGGATCTTCATTTAGTTTATGAGTCATCACTTCTAGTGGGATACCTGTCATATCTGAGTGGGACCACGCAAAGCAATTTGCGTAAGCCTTTAAATAATCAATTAACTTACCTCTTCGACCGAGGCTCAGCCTCGTGCCTATATACACTTTCTGTTCAGGTTTTTATTCAAACAATGGAACAGCTTCGAGCACTTCCATAGTTGTTTTGATGTGCTCGTCTTCCTCCGGTTCATGAATGACGTCCGGTCTGGAATCTACATCTGTGTGGTCCAATGCATCTTCCGTGGTGACTTGATTCACCTTCTCGTGAGTATCTTCTTTCGTACATGTTTCATCAATAATACCTTATGTACCTATTTGGGTGGTGTTACCTACTTGGGAGATTCCCTTATATTTTGATTCTTCCACCTCTACTTTTTTGTTGTAGTGTACCACGAAATTTTTATTTCTCGCGGTTTGGTGATCGCCTCTAATTTGCTGAATCCCCCATTCGGAAAGGAATTTAATTATCTGATGCAAGGTGGATGGTATTGCTTTCATGTCATGGATCCATGGCCTTCCCATGATTACGTTATAAGCCATGTTAGTATCGATGACTTGGAACTTGGTATTTTTGATTACTCCCTCAACATAAGTGCTAAGTTCAATTTCCCCTTTTGTTATAACCGTAGAGTTATCAACCCCCGATATGGCTCGTGCCCTTGGGATTACTTGATTCCCCAATAGCATTTCTTACACGACTCTTAGCAAATTGATATTGACTGAACTACCTGGATCAATCAACACTCTTTTTACGTTAGTGTCATGAATAAGTAAGGATATTACCAGAGCATCGTTGTGAGGAAGAATTAATCCGCCGATATCTGCATCATAGAAGGTTATATCATCTGTTTCCAGATTTTCACGAACCCGCTTTCTGTGTGTAATTGTGAACTTCGTGGCCGCTTTGCAGACCACTCCGTTTACTTCTTCACCTCCGTGTATCACGTTGAAGGTTTGTTTTGGAGATGGAGGTTTTGGGGGCTCCTGCATGTTCTTTATGTATGCTTGTTTACCTTTTTCACTAAACAATTCGGTTAAGTAGCCCTGTTTCAATAATTGTTCTACCTCACCTTGCAAAAATCTGCAATCTGCAGTTCTATGTCCATGATCATTATGGAATTCACCCCAGAAATATGGGCTCCTCTTATTCGAGTTTGACCTCATTTCTTTGGGCCATCGAATCTTATCACCCATATTTCTCTTTAACCAAAGAATTAGACCCTTTGACTAAAGCTTATTTTTTAAGATGAATATGGGTTACTGATAATCAAGGTAATGGAGAAAAATGAATAATAGAAAATATTGCAGAAATATAGAAAATCGAAGTTGATTGTATTCGAGAATCATATGCCTTTACAAGTTGTATTCCCCTCCTTATAGGAGATTCTTATAACGTACGACTCTTGCTATGGTTACTCATTAATGACTAATTATGACATTAATGAGGCNAGCTGTTGCATTTTCCTGTGTTCATGTGACTGGCTGAGTTGTCAAAAGCTGGCTTACGTGTGAAACTCTTTTTTACCAATACAGATAGTCCCTCCACTTATCATATATTTAACGATTGATATTTGGTAAGTGGATATTCATTTATGGCGGGAATATTTTTCTGCCGCTTTTCCTTGAATCATTGTATCCTTATTTGCACCATAGACGTCGTTTGTCACTTTCATTTAATGCTCATACCACGTGTTCTTCTCGGATTGGTTCTGCATTTACTCGGCACCTTTTAGGGCTTTTGCGGCTATGCCAGTCCCGAAGTGACATCTTCAATTATGACTTTTAATCATTATTTTCCTTTTTCTTCATGTTTGACGGTTGTCTTCAAGTATAAATATATGTTTTCTTTTCTTTGCTTCCACAAAAAACTTTTCTAACTTTGTCTTTTGTAAAGAACTTTCTTCTTTGCCTTTGTAAACATGTCTTCTTCAAACCAACCTCAAAGAGTAATAGATATTGAAAGTTTAGTGCCATCTTCTACTCCGACTAGGAGTCGGAGGGGTGGTAGACTTAGAAGTCTAGGATCCACTCCTTCGAGGGGCTCCTCTTCTTCTCATATAGTTCTTCCTCCTTCCACTAGATCTCCAGTTTCTCCGAGATTTAGGGTTTCTCGGTCTTTGTCTAGAGGTAGAGGCGAATGCCTTCGTGAACCTGGAGTCGATGAAATTGTCCCTGCTCAGTTTGTTTTTGCTAGGGATAGTCAAGTTCTTGTAGATCAATCTTCTTCTCTTGATAATGTCGAAAGATATCCAACGCTTATAACTAAGGGTCATATTAGCCTTGTTCGGAGGGAGTGCTTTTGGAAGTCTGACTTTCCGGTCTATATTATGAATAGTAATCAAAGAATAACGTCTTACAAGATGGGATATTGTTTTGTTTATACGTATCCTTTCACTTTAGGGTTTAGACCCCCCATTGACCCATTTATAATTGAGTTTTGCCATTTTTTCAATATCTACTTAGGACAAGTTGGCCCGCTTGTGTGGCGAGTTGTCGCATGTCTTAGGAGTTTGGCTTCTTTAGCCTCGGTTCCTTTTACCTTCAACCATCTTATTCACATCTACTCTCCTACATTATTTTGTGAAGGGGTTTTTACTCTGACTGTTAGAAGCAAAAGAGTGCTGGTAACCCCTGGAGACGATAAGGATAGGGGCTGGTACCTCCGGTATGTTGTTGTACCCACTGTTGGTTTAGTGGGTGAAGAAAATCTTCCCTTCCCTGAGAAGTGGAATCGCGCACGTGAGTATGCTTTAGCTCACATTTATTTACTTTTTCTCGTTTTGACTTGAGATGTTTTATTAACACCGTATCTATTTTTTCCTTCTCTCAGCAATCATGAATACTGTTGAGAATGTCTCCGGTATTCTTGATTGGGTAGAAAAATTGTTATATGTTGCTCCTTCAGAAGAGAGACTTGGAAGTACCTCGCTGGGAGGTATGGTTGGCAAGTAAAGACCCACGGTAAGTGAAGCTTTTGTTCTTGCTTTTTTCCTTACTCGCGTCTTTTATTTTTGTTTAACTTTTTTCCCTTTTTAATAGGGTTCTCGGCTCGTGGGGTGTCTGCTTCATCTATCTCGAAGATGTCCTTGGCTCAGGCCCACAAAATTATTGTTGGTTCATCTTCCTCGAAGAGAAAGATTAGTGAGTCTCATTTCGTAGAAGAGGAATAAGAGGGTGCTTTAGTGCACAGGCCACAGAGAAGGCGAATGGTTTTAGATGATGAGCTTACAACCTCAACCTTTCCTTCCGTTTCTGTGATTGAGCCCCCTGTCCTTGATGATGTTTCACATTACCCTATTCACAAGGGTGTTGATCTTGCTCCTGACAACGTCCCTTTGGCTGCTGTCTTTCGTGCTTCTTTGAGAGAAGCTGTTTCGTCTGTTCCTTTGGCTATTTCAACTTCTGTTGTTGCTTTGCCCGTGGCTTCTCCAGCTCCTCAACCTTCCGTGCATGTTGTTGTTCCATCTCTACCTGCTTCCATGCCTTCCGTTAGGGAAGTAGAGTCTTCCAGCAGAGAGATGCAACAGGTGGTAATAGAGGTTCCAGCTGAGGGTAATATTTTCAAGAAAATGGGTGAGCCCGAAGTATGGCTCAAGCCTTTGATAGGTCCCTCTGAGAAAGCAAAGCTAGCCAGCCACGGTGCTCTTACATGGGCCAATGAGGTCGTGCATACTTATTTGAAGGTATGATGCAAGTTATCCTCTTTCATTCTCGTATATGAAATTTACCATATCTGACTGGTTTATTTCTTGTAGATTAACCTTATAGGCATGGAGCTTATGAAGAGGACTTCAAACATGAACCAAGAGACAAGAGAGTTGCAGGCCGATGTTGATAATTGGAAAGCACAGTATGATAGCTTAAGGATTGACATGGATGCTTTAGAAGAGGAAATGAGTACCTTGAAGAGGCAGGTCAGACTCATGGCAGCAGAATTGGCAGTGGAGAGGGCTTCTTGCAGTCAGGCTGATAAATATAAGAGTGTTCTGGAATCTTCGTTCGCGGAGCAGATGTCCTGTGCCTCAAAGGATATTAGAGGAGGAATACTCAGGCGAGCTCGTGCTAACACTCACTCGTACTCAAGAAGACCTTCGTAGGGCTTTAGACAAAGCTCAAACCTTAGAGGAGTCGATTGTTCCATTAAGGGCCGCCCATGAAGCTGCAGAAGCGGAGAAGGACGGATTGAGACCTGAGCTTCAAGTATGGGAAAATGATTATGAAGATTTGGAAGAGGTGGGTGCTGGCGATGTGAGCTGGGCATATATGAATTATCGCCTTGACACATTGATGGAAATGAATCAAGAGGGTTTTGAACTTAGTGCTGAAATAGCTAAAACTAAGGAAGCCATGGAGAAGGCTCAACAAGGTCATAACCTCTCTTTATCTGATGGTGAGATTCCAGCCGCTCATGCCTCTTCATCTCCAGTTGCTCCCGCTTCTTCTGCCACTGAAGTCAACCCCTCTCTTGAAAAGATTTAGTTGGTTTATCC